>JACGWL010000965.1:0-53981 GCA_034509725.1 Sesamum angolense
CTAATCACGTTACTTGATGTTAGACCGACCCAACAACCGAATCATACCGCAAACTATCTCCCCCCACGACTCGTGAGACAGGGAAATAGAAGCGTAGTCTTTTCGTTCACAATAATAGTGCAGCTTTATTTCAGTCCAAACGTGCCACGACTCGTGAGACCACGTGTGGCTAAAATCAGCTTCCTCACTACATTACTGTGGATGGAAGACATGGAAATTACATCACTTGGCATTAGTCCTAATCCATCAACCGAATCATAGCACACACTATCGCCCCCCACGACTCGTGAGACAGGGAAATAGGTGTGTATTCACTTCGTTCACAGTAACAGTGCAGCTTCATTTTAGTCCAAACGAGCCACGACTCGTGAGACCACGTATGGGTGAAATTTGCTTCCTCACTACATTACTGTGGATTGGATGTATGGAATAACGAGCCATTGTGTTTATTTCCAATTTAAGGGTCTAATATTATTAACTTGGTCCAACCAAGTGAGAGTTCATCTTAGTAGTTTGACCGAGGCCTCATCACAATTAATATCTTGCATGAAATATATCCAATATATAATGCATTTAAATAAAATGCATCGCATGCAAAATAAAAGCCTAGCATGCCCCTGTTAGATGATCACAAGCCCAAAACCTATGCGACCCACTGAACCCGCAGTGGATCTATGGTCAGTCTAAGGGTAGGCCTACATTATTACAAGATATTTAACCCATTCGCACATTATGGGCCTTGTAATCTCTTTTTATTTCTTCTTTTCCTTCGTGGGCTCCGTCCTTCGGGCCTCTTATCCATGGATCTCCGTGGGCCAACCCATGGCCTCCTCCATGGGCCTCCATCGTCTGGGCTTGCTCTTTACAATTATTAAAATAAAGTAAAATCCTCTCCACCTATTCTACTCTCATTACAACTTGAAAAAAAACTCCAATCATCAGTTGGGGGAGTACATTTATAGGGAGAAAGCAAGCCTTAAACATATTAGGCTAAAAACGAAGATAAAAATGAAAATAAGAGGCACGCAGGCCCCCAACCCAACAGAAAATAAACCATACACAGGTTCCAATGGGCTTCGTGATCATCCATGTTAATCCAATTAACAAAATAGCACATTTATTTTCAAAATAAACATGCACACAAAATATAATGCAAACCATGCATTATAATTAATGACATCCAATATCATAAATTAATTACACATCAAATCTCAGAAATTTATATGTAAAATAATGCAACTTAATAATGGACATAAGTGCAACCCATGCAAAAATCAAATCTTGTTTGAAAACCCATTCAAATTAATATTAGTAATTTAATTTTGGGAAATACCAAATCTCAACCAAAAATTAAATTCACAAAAATTAACTGTTTCCTAAAAATATGCAGAAAAATCAGAAAAAATCAAAAATGAAAATTCTGAAAAAATCAGAAAAATTAGGTCAGACGGCGCGCGCGCGCAGGCAGCCTGCCTGCCGCGCGCGCGCCTGCCTGCGTGCCTGCCAGACGGCCGGCAGCATCGGCGGCTGCTCGTTTTTTTTTTTTTTTCGATTTTCTGAAATATTTTTTCTGCAATTTCTGAAACAACAAGAAAATTATCAATTTTCAGAAATTCCAAATTTCAATAAAAAATCTCATGTCCAAAATTAAATGCAAAAATAAAACACATAAACCCTAGATCTAGATATGCAATTAAAATCCAAAAAATCATGCTTCCAAAGCCGATTAAAAATATGTAAACATGCTGAAACACGTAATACACATTGGATTCTTAGGCCTATACACCGAACCGGGCTCTGATACCACTTGAAGGAAGCGGATCGGCCCGGGAAGCGCGAATAAACAAAAAAAGGTAAAACAAGCGATAATTAATGAAATTAATACCCGATCAAGGGGTGTACCCTTGATCTTTCCCGGGCGTTCGGTGTATTAAATATAAAACCATAGGCCAAGAATCACGAGAAAAACAAGGAGCGAAAACCATAAATGGAGTTTACCTTTGTCGTTTTTTCTCGTACGGCTACAAGCGTTGTCTCCTCTCCGTTTTCGTTTCTGGATCCGTCCACGACGAGACCTCGATCTTGAGATCCTCCCAAGAATGACACACCACCACTAAAGGATGTGGAGATTTCGTGCTAGCAAAAACTCCATAGAAGAGATGGAGATCAAAACAATCGCTATGAATTAACGTGTTTTGATCTCGCTTACGTTTTTCCTTTTTGATCTCTAAGACCAAATGAAAAATTGATATGGAGAACATTGGGAGAGAGAGAGGCACGAAATTTTGTGAGGTTTTGTGGCTAGTATGTGTTGCGTGTGTGGCTAGGGTTTTAGTGAAGGTATATATATGACCTAGTCATACACATACTAGGAGTCCTAACCTAGTTAGGCTCCTAAACAACCGTCCTAACCCTAGCCCCCTTTATGCACGAAATTTGCATCTTAAAATCAGCCAAAGACCTTCCAAAATTGTCCTAATGGACTTAGCCAAGGTCTAACCAAGGCCTTGGGCTTGTATTTAAACCGGGCTCGATAGGATCAAGCCACGTCTTATGGACTTATATTAAATCTAATTTAATCATAAGCCCAACATTAAACTCCTTATCTTTTAATCTAATTAAAAGATCCAAGCCCATGCTCTCTCTTTCAATTTATAAATCCAATTTATAAATTGGACCAAGCCCAATAAAATTAATCCAATTAATTTTACTAGCTAACTTGAAATTCTAATTAATCCAATTAATTTAATTTCAAGTCATCCATCCAATGGATTGGTATAAATAAATGATCCAATCATTTACACTCTCTAAAGATTAATTTAATCCAATTAAATTAATCTAACTCTTCTAGAATTAATTCCAAATTAATTCTATCCTACTATAGTGGTAGGGTATGACTCTTTAGGTTCACCCTTCAGCTAGACTTGGGCATGTGTGACCAACACAATTAATTAAATCTAATTTAATTAATTATTTCCGATTATCCCATAATCGGAAATGGCCCGTTACCATGGGTGGTTGTCTAGCAACAGTCTATGGCACTAGAGACTAGGTGAATGTTGGCATGAACATTTAGGCTCCGAATCCATACGAGTACGATCTTACCGTCAACCGTCTCCTGGCCTTAGTCTAGGGCATGGAATAGGGTGTCGGTTCCCATCCTTGACTAGACAGCTATGCTTAACACTCGAGATGCGTTTACTCTACTGATCCGATCTTGGAAACCTATCCCTGATCGATCAATCGCTTTGGCCAAAGACTTTTTAGAGTCTAAACCATCTCAAGGTGCATAGGAGAACTCTCTGTCATATAATGACAGGGGACAGATCCTCTCTTGGAATCCACCGTCCTCGCTACATACTCCGAGTGCACTGGATAAGGCTTATGATGACCATGCCTCATGACACAGCCACCGCTCGCCATATCCAAGATACAGTCTTCGTATGCACGTGACTGCCATGATTCCTCAAGTCAGAGGACTAATTCTTGTACTATCGGAACCGGGAATCCCAGTCATACGACCAAGCCTTAAGAGGCTTCCATATGACGATTCCCGCGAGTCACTTCAGTCAGTTGACTACCTTGCCAACTAACCCACTAAAACTGCACAGACGACCTACGTCTCCTGCCGACGAAACACGGCTGCAGTACTTAGTGCAAGTCTCCATAGGACCCTCGATGCCCAATCTCGAGGTCCTCGACTTGGAACGTTCCAGACCGACCCTTAGGAGTTGGTTTCATAGCTGCCAAACTTATGTGCAACCCAACACCACGGGTTAACCTTTCGATCTGTGGGCATTTCGTTGTGATATTGAAATCCCGTTCAATATCAGTGGTAAGCACAACGAAACATATTGCCATTTTGATGAATTCTTACCATATTCATCAATCTAATATTATTTGATAAAGATTGTCGAATGGAAAACAGCCAATCCAATTAGCTTTTGGTCACCCATTCCAACAATGTGCACGAGTCCTCGCCCCGCCACTGTTCCACACTAAAGCCATGATTCCAGTCGCGGTCCAGCACCTGGGATTTATATATCTAGGCCAAGCTGATGTTGTCCAAATCTGGGTAAGTACAAAAACAACGCCTGAAGCCCCCATGCATTTACGAGTTAGCCCCTAAGTTTCTGAAAAATTACAAACCTTTATTACACTGACACTTTTGTCTCCCCCTCCATGGATTAATTCATGCTCACCTAACCCATCTTCAACATTTCTTCATCCTTTCATCTGGTAACCTATTTCTTAGGGTTTTTTTGGATTGTTGATTGGGGTTCGATTCCCGTACTGTACATCGGCAAAGACACCGTTTTTAAGTATTTCATGACTTTAATTTCTTCCCCGCTTTTTCTTCCTTAGGGATTGGACAATCGGTGGTGCAGTGGACTCGTCCGGTTGAAGGAGTATATTGGTCGGAAGAGGTAATTTTTGTAATTCCATCTTCTTGTGTATTTTATGCATAGACTTTTTCCACCCATCCTAAATCTTCCCTTTGGGTTTCGTCGTGTTTCTTTAGCCTGATTTGTACGAAGAGAAATGGAATTGTCTGTTCGAGTACTGTTGCGCGTTTATTTCATTCTTTTTTTTCTTAACAGCTTCGTATATTTTTATTAACGTATTTTCGTATTATTCCGCTTTCCGGCCCATACGCAAAACCTCTATCTGATTAATAGCTTGTTCCGTGGTTGGTTGTGTGCACCCAACATCTAATCTGTAGTTGCCCCATAATAATCCATCTAAACTAAGTTCCATCTTCTTTTTACGATATGAAGAAAGATTAGTCTTTTGAAATGTGCATCCCTCAATTAGGATGAGACATAGTCGCCGAGTTCTGGCCTTGATCGCCCTTCAACAGATTGTGGATGAGCTTGTCATCACTCTGACAATATGTATTCAGGTTTTGGAATACATTAAAACTCGTACATCTTCTTCAGGTAGATTCCGACGTCGCCGTTATAGTCTAACTACTAGGATGCCTGATCAAGTGGGAATGCTGCATAGGTTAATTTCTTCAAATGACGAGACATGCTTAAGAAACCTACGCATGGATTGTAATCCATTTGGACGTTTATGTTATATGTTTGAACAATCGGGGGGTATTAGGCCCACTAAGAATGTCTTCGTGCCGGAGCAAGTCGCTATATTCCTTAGTGTACTTTCACATCACAAAAAGAATTGCTTTGTCAAGCATGATTTCATAAGGTCCGGCCGTACCGTAAGCAAGCACTTCCATGTAGTATTACATGTCGTTTGTAAAATGCATAAAGTTCTCCTCACAAAGCCAACTCCCATTGCCGATGACTGTTCAGACCCTCACTGGAAATGGTTCAAGGTATCTTACTAATGTGCTTCCGCATTAAATTACTGATGCTATGACATTTTCTAACTGTTACATTTCCTACTACGACCGCATTTTCAAAATTTACCTGTGGCAGGGTTGTTTAGGCGCTTTGGATGGTACTTTTATTGATGTGAGAGTTCCGGGACATGAGAACGGACGTTATCGTACACGAAAAGGTCAGGTGGCAGTCAACGTATTGGGTGTCTGCAACCCTAATATGCAGTTCATATTTGTCCTAAGTGGTTGGGAGGAAAGTGCAAAAGACAACCGAGTTTTGCGGGATGCCATTCACAGGCCCAATGGTCTGAGAGTTCCTACAGGTAAGTCTAATAACATAGGATTGACAGCAAGGTGGTAGTTTGAGATACGGAAAATCAAGCGAAGTTCCTTCTTTTGTATAAATTATACACTGTATTAATCTATGACATCAACGTCACTAACGTAGTCATGCCCTAATTTAATTACAATGCCTTTTAGGAAACTACTACTTGTGCGACAATGGATATGCCAACGCTGATGGGTTTTTAACGCCATATAGAGGGGTCCGGTATCATCTGCGAGAATGGGACCGCACCGCAGGCGGACCGCAGAATAAAGAGGAGTTGTTCAACTTGAAACATTCGTCAGCTAGAAACGTCATAGAAAGGACTTTCGGATTGCTAAAAGTCCGTTGGGGAATACTTCGTAGCTCGTCTTTCTACCCTATAGATGTTCAAAGCAAGATTATCATTGCGTGTTCCTTGTTGCATAACTTCATACGAAATGAGATGCCGGAAGACCCTTTCGAACAGGACTTACAAGACTCTCGTGAATTGGGGGTTGAAACCGGTGGGGACTGTATTTCATCTGTAGAAAGCAATGCTGTTTGGTCGGCTTGGAGAGATGACCTAGCTTCGTCGATGTACAACGAGTGGATGTCCCGTGGCTGACCGTGGATATGTTACGATGATGTTTTCTTTTTATTAGTGGTTTTCAAAGTCACTTATATTTGTATCCTGTGTCTTTTTATTGTATGCTCTGCTTTTGCTTCTTTACTAGTATTGACCGACGCATTTGTGAACGCGTTGTACGGTGTTACTTACATGGTACGCTTGTGTAAACATAGATCTTCTCTGTTTGTCTTTGTCTGTTTCATTCTACGCATTTTTCTAACTTAATGGTACCGTCATCAGTACTTGATTGAATGGATACATGATTACACACTACGTTGTGAATGATAGTGTTAGTTCATGTGCTGCCGTTTTGGGTTTCCTTTTCCTGTCGACGTATTTTACTGTTTTTTCTAGGAGTAAGTATTGTTGATGCCTATCTTCTGTAACAGGTGCAATGGATGCGGACTTCTTCTCTACCGCCCATGTCAATACATTAGACGATGACGGTAGTAGTCAGCTGAAACGTCGTGGAAACAACAAGGACCGATCGGGACCTCGTCGGACTTGGACTATTGTTGAGGAAGAGGCGCTGATTAATGGACTGAAGTCCTTGGTATCATCCGATTGGAAGTGTGACAATGAGTTTCGGAATGGTTGCCTGGCATAACTGGAGGCTCACTTGAAGAGGGCCTTCCCACAGTGCGACCTAAAGGCGGAACCACACATCAACTCAAAACTACACGTCTGGAAGAGACAATACTCAACTCTATGCTCAATGATGGCCAAGAGCGGTCTTAGGTGGGACGACAACAGAAACATGGTTACTGTTGACGATGACAGTGCGTGGGATGAATTCCTGAAGGTATTTGCTCAAACCAAATAATGCTGTCTTGAATTGTTAACCCCCTTTATCGTTGTGCCTGTGTGGTTTTGCACCGCCAAATTTGTTCCTCTAGTTTGTACTGTACGAAATTATATTTTACTGTACTTTATGCTTCCTTGTGTTAGATTGATCCGTCCGCCAAGGGGATGAGGTATAAGTCTTGGCCCTTTTTCCCAGCTTGGAGGAAAATTTTTGGAAGAGACCGCGCAACGGGGGATCGTTGCTGGGACCCTACTAGGGCGGCAACTGAGAAGGCCGGAAGAGAGGTGACTGACGTTCAGCAATGTTACACTCCCACTGGTGATTGGAATCCGGACACCGGTTTTTCAAGGGATAAATGAGGAATTACCGCAGTCCAATAACAACAATTGTGACCAACGGTAGACTCGTCCAGTGCCACGAAATGAACAACAAGTGGTCGTAAGCGCAAGGCCTACGACCCTTGCTCCGAGATACCACAGTTGGTGAATATGGTCTCTAATTTTTGTGAAACGGCCAACAATCGAATTGGGTCCTTAACCAGGTTACTTGAAAGTGAGTTTGGTGATCCCCAATAAATGTGAGGTGGTGATGGAAGCTGTGAAGGAAATATCTGGGCTGGAAGAAAATGACGTTATAGTCGTCACTAGTAAACTTGTGCACGAACCCAGAAATATGGATATATTTTTCAACTTGTCAATGGAGGCCAAGGCAAAGATGGTACGTCTAATACTGGACGAACACATTTAGTGCCTACCAAAATTAGTAAGGTCATCGGATACGTGAAAGTTTGTTGGGTGACACCCGGATGAAATGAATGTTAAGCAACGCGTTTGGAGGCTAGCGTCCGGGTCCTTTTTTGGGCGGTTCCATTTTGTTGTATGTGGCATCTGTTATTCGTATTTATACTAACTGGCAGTCCTATATTCAAACAGTTATCGTTGGTGGAGGCATTCACCACGCTGGATATCTATGGATTGTTTCCAAACTCTATATATGTCACTTTCCTGTCTGAATTGTATTTAACTTGGACTGTTGTATTTGGTAGACTCATGGTTCTCCGAATGAAAGTCGCCTTGTGTAGTTAAGTGAAGGAATGTCGTGTTATGGGTAGATACATGGGGTTGTGAATGAAGAACCATAACTCCAAGTTTGATTTTGTGAAGATTTACTGATTAGTCATGTAATCAGCAACCATCTATTACCACGTAACTAAAAAACAGTATCCATCCCCACATAGGATGCCCACTTTCACTTTTTTAGCCTTTGCAATTAGCTTCAATTACAACCTTTGATTCTTATTCTATGGCCGTATTTCGTTTGTGTCCCACTACCAATGACCAGTTACGTTATCGAGTACCACAATTAATTGGAGTTCGAAGGTTCTTACAATTCAAACCCAAGCGAAGCATTTCAGGACCGACTTCACGGGGGACGACACAATGGCCTAAACTGCCTTTTAACCTGAAAATGACTTATATTTAATGGTAGCTCAACCCCCCAAACAATTCTTCTTTGGAGCCATTCAAACGAAAATTAAAATTCTTACCAATTTCAACACAAACTATACGCTATTTTTTTTTAAAAAAATAGTTTTACGAATAACTGAATTTTCAATATAGAGATAAATAACTATGAATTTTTTTTATTTATATCTGAGATAATTTAATAAATTTTTAATTAGTTTTTAAATGCAATTAATTTTATATAAGAATGTTTTAATAATGGAGGACAAACTTCAAAAGGTTATCAATATATATATAAATTTACGAGGGAAGCTATGCAAATAATGTTAGGTACTTTAAACAAAAAATTGTTTTCACATTAACTTTATTTTAACTCGAGATATAGCGTACCAACTATAATTTTTTTAATAGAAATTCGATTTTCTTTGGATGTATTTTATTGAAATATGACAATCTATGCTATAGCTGATGCGTGTGGGTGGAGTCGCAGTGTGAGTCCAAAGTACTGGCCAGTGCTACAAGTGCACGCATCAATATGAAATAAAATGCAATCTTACCAAATTAGACAAATAAATAATTTGCCCTTATATAACTAATAAGATACTTTACAATTATGAATTATATTTATTTCAAAGCATATTTTATTTTTATTATTATTATATTATCAATTCAAAATATAAGTACCTTCGACAGAAAATTTAAAATTAACTATTACTTATTCAATTTATCTAAAAGGTAGACAATTAAATTTACCAAAATAACTATTATTTAATAAGAATTGATATTTAGTCTTTAATGAGAAGTGATATTCACCTTACAAATGTATTTGACTGCTTGTGGTTTATGATGAAATATTAATATTTTTTCATATGAAATAGTAATACCAATTAAAAAAAAAAAAGATAGAAGTGATCTTAATAAATTAGAATCTTCAATATAAATAAGTATATTTTAAGACCGATTTTTTAATGATTACGAACGGATAACACGTGGTCTGGACGGTAATATCTACAATTACATATTTTATTTGAATTCCAATTTTACTAACATTTAGTGCTGGGACCGAATGTAATACTTACAATCGAATTTATATTTGTTAAATGTAATTCACAAAATTGTTGACTTTATATTGCGAAAAGGCGGTTCGGGGAGGCTTTTCATAACATACAAAATATTCAGGATTACCAAATCTGATATTTGGTTGATGATTACTTTTACTTAATTGTGACATTCCATTCACTCGGTAAAATGACATTTCATATCAATGGACTCTGGTACAGCAATATCGCATTTTTCTGGAAATAATTGATTGTATAATGTAATTTAGGTTCGGTATTGAAAGATTAATGTGAAACAATTAAACAAATCCAAGCCACCCCCCAAAAATCACAAAAAAAAAAGGAACAGAAAATAGATTTGCAAAACGTAAACACATTTAAAGACAAACTTACAAATAAATATTAAAGGCACTATGTACCATCAAAAGCAGGGTGCCCGGTCAAATAAAAATACCACCCTCACGGGTTCACCTGACGGCAAAATACTGCAACAGTTTCGGATTCCTTCTATACAATTTAACCAAAAACTGCTCCAACTAACACCTCCAAATATAGCAATAACCATTACACCATACTGTTTAACTTGTGTAGCGTAAAACCAAACATCGTTCTCCACTTTTACCTGACTACGTCCTAATTATCAGAACCCTCGTCACTGGAATAGAGGTCGACGATTTCTGGATCCTCGCCAAGGTTCTCACCCAGGACTACCACATCGGACTCGTGTTCACTTTGTTCATCGCTTGGCTCGGCCAACTCATCCGACTTTGACACCTCGTCGTCCGACCCGCCGACCTCTTCTCCCCTTTCAAAAATGGCCCTCAATGAATCCCACTTAGGCTCTCCTCGGTAAAATAAGCTTTCGCAAAGGATAAGCCTACATATAATCCAAACATGAAAACAGGACATGCAATACGTTGTTATTGTGCAAAGATGAAAACTCACATAATCGGTACAGATGTATACCTCTCGAAGGCACTTCCAATCTTCCGTGGCCGCCGTTACACGATTTGACGCAGGGTTCCAAACAAAGCCTGGGTCCGAGATGATGCGCTTGAAGGTCTCGTAGCGAATACGTAAAGCCTCAAGCTTTTTGAGATATGTGGAGGTTGGAATTTTTCTTTCGGACCAGTGATCGACCGTCCCTATTGCATAGTCAAGTGAAGTGTGGTTCGGCCTCTGTGGGTTCATCTGCTTGTAGCCTCTGTTACCTTGCCATGCCAACATGTTGATGAAGGCATTGTCCATGTCCTTACTCCAGCTGGCGCAGTAAAAATATTTAGACTGAGCCTTCGGCTTCCGATTGATCGGCATGGTGCCAGGTCAATAGATTGAACGGAGAGACTGTCAGACGTCGTAGCTTTTCTTGGAGGAGTGGTGCGCTGGGGAAGACGGAAGTGTGCCCTTCCGTATGCAGTAGGGTTGTGAATAAGAACCGAC
Source organism: Sesamum angolense (assembly GCA_034509725.1). NCBI lineage: Eukaryota > Viridiplantae > Streptophyta > Magnoliopsida > Lamiales > Pedaliaceae > Sesamum > Sesamum angolense. Next base: position 11,046 of record JACGWL010000965.1, read on the forward strand.
TGTTGGGGTGTGTGTGGCAGTAAGGTGTGTAATTATTGTCTGTGTTTTTGGAGGGGGGGGTTTACTCATGGATGGGATGTTGCATTGTAGGCCTTTTGTCAAATCAGAGAAGAGGAAGGGGCTCGGCAGACGAATAAAGGAAGAGAAGCATTGTAATGGGATTTACATTTCCCATAATCCAATATTCGCAATGATGAGGATAACAATGAAGAATAATGTTAGTGTGTCAACAACCCAGAAAAGAAAATTCCCTTGTATATGAAGGAGTTAATGTTGCTAGGTACAATGTTAGGTGATGTATTTTTTAATGCCTTTCATTCAACTCGGGAAGAAGGAAATGTTCGGGTAGTAAGAAAGCATAGAAGGCACTGTGTTATGCTTACGGATGAAAAGTCAAATTTCGTGGTGGACACATAATTAAATATTAAAGTGTATATATGGTACAACTTATGATCTTTGTATGTGAAATGTGATCACGGAACTCAACAATAACTTAATCCACAATTTAATTTACGGTGGAGTCGTCGTATTGTAGCTAGATCATTATGCCATATTATTATTTGATTGTATAATACTTCTAATTTTTCTAGTGTTTAGTATATATATTAATTTAAAACTCTTAACTCAAGAAAATTTAAGTTTTGTAAATACTTTATAAAAAAAAACTAGTGACCTGCTTCAAAATTCTCATTTAAAAAACACCACCCGTCTAAAAATTATTAGGAGTCGTTAAAACAAAAAAGGAAGTGTTCTGTATTTTAATTTGTATATAAATTTTGGTAATATATTTTTTTAATAATTTGACTTATTCATTACAATATTTTGACTACGCATTGTAAATGTAACATATCGCTAGAAATCTGATAAATTATCTACCTATTTATATATTTATGTTATATCAAGCAATAAACATGTATGTTAAAATCTTAAATTTTAAGAAAATTTAGATATTGAAACAATTTAATTTTGGATAAATTAATTTTGAATTGCTCCGATATGCACTAGTTTTGGTTAATGTATTGCTTAAATAATTGAAGATTTTATTTATTTAGAGGCATACTTCTATATGTAGATTATACAAAAAAGTGTAAAAAAAATTAAAAGAAGTAACTAAAATGAATATAAATTGAAACACACTTTGGCCTCTGCCATCAATTTGTTTAGATGCCGAAACCAGACATCAAGTCTTTTTTGATGCTTCAGAGTATCTATTACATTTTAAATAATAAAACTCATTTGATTAAATTGTCATTTTTAGATTAAAACATATGTTTAAATAATTAAGTAAATAAACTGAAGAATAAATTACATAACTTTGTTCGTAAGTTACGTGCGATCTAAAAATATAGTGCACTCTAAAATTTACAAGGACGGTAAGTGAGATCGCAAATGTACTTGCAGTTGCACTGTCTATTCAGATGCGGTAGCTCATACAATCACTCTTTAAAATAAAGCACATTCGCACCGATCTCCTCGGGCGGCCTATCTTACCATTGCTAAAAAATTACATCTGAAGTCAAGAAATGACGATGTAAATTGAATAGGCGGGTTTGTGTTCGTGTAATAGTGGGTTCTGAGTGTTTATCGCAGACACTGCATAAAACTTGGACTAGTATGCGGAGAAGAGCATGTGTGATACTGTCACATCATACTAAATCCATTCCCGCGACTTATATAATGGCAACTGATGTTGCATTGAAAGTGCTTAAAGGAAACCACAGAAATTATGCTGGAAGGGGGTAACCCAAATATTTACATCATCACGAGTACGTACATTGCAGTCAATATTTATAAGTAGACCGTAAAATAGTCAAAACGTCAGTGGGAATGTATCATCCATGACGTCGCGATAGTAAGTCTATCCTGAGGCATGATTCTTTTCAGCATTGTCGGAGACCGAGTTACACAAGTTGTGCACAAAATATAACACACCACACTAACGACCGGCCTCGTGTAGTCTCGAACTACGTACGTTCGTAGGGCCGTACAAAATGAGGTACTTACTTATATAAAACAGGGTGCTATAATACATATCATCATATATTAGGTACCGTGCGTCACTACTAACTGTCATTCTTGAGGGGGTGGTGTTGGAAGCGCTGCTACTAGCAGGCCTTTCAGATTGTCCGCTGGGCGATTTAGGAGGGATTCAGTGGGGTTACCCGGGCATGAGGGAATTCCAGGCAGGGCAAGCACAGAGTCGGGTCACTGTCTGCGACATAGTACTCCTCGATCACCCCAAAAACTCACTGATGAGTCAGAGCTGTCGGATATTATGTTGACCACCGTCGGCGAATCACAATGAGATTTTCAGCATTGTTGATTGCCGGGCCAACCTCGACAAGGACCCCATCTGGCTGACCAACTGGATCGGCTGTAGCAGCGGCGGGGCCTGGTGGTTGCACCAACAGTGGTTGCTCAATCGCAACAGGCTCACCAAACAGTACGCAGAGTCCTCAAACAAATCCTCATACACGTTGATATAGCATCGTGCAGTCTTTTTCTCCTGCATCATGTTAAATGCAAACAGACTTAATTTTGTTTGGTCTAGTGGGATCATAACACAACGTAAACAGGTATACTAACCCATATTTCTTCCAAACGCCATCCACTACAGTCACAAACTTCAGATTACGATTCCATACGACGTCCGATCGATGGATCAACCAGTTGAAGACCGCGTGGCGCTCCTGCAGTTTTCACCCGACTGAATGCCCATGTGGCGGTGATTCTAGACCCGTGTGCTATGTTGAACGACCGGAGAGAGCAGTGGACAGCATGTCTGTTCTCCCGATCGGCCCGGAACTGTCTGTGCGTTGCGTGCTCCAACAGTGAATCAACGAACGTTCGCTCCATATCCCTTGTCCAGCGGTAGTTGTAGAAGAGTTGACGTAGATAGTAGTAACCGTCAGGCCACATTTTGGAAAATGCTTGCTAATTTGGAAGTACGAAAGCTGAGAAGTATACACTAGCCCGCTAGTGTAGCAGTTTTTTTTGTGGAAGCATTCACGTGAGTGTGATGTATATTTATAGACAAAAATTGGCTTAATAATAGGATGGAAGAAGTGAAAAAATGACGGTTCCTTTAGTCCTATTTTTAATAAGTAGGTTGCAAGTGTTGTGCAGGGAATGCATTAGTTAATGAATTTGCGCACTAAAGAGTGTCTTTTCATGAATTGAAGGCTAGTGGGTGTGTTGGATATCCCCCAGAAATAATGGAAGAAGGTATACTAGGGCAAATGCTCTTCCACTGATGAGCAATAAATACAATAAGTCTGTCTAGAGCAAAGAAGGTTGAATGTGGATAGCATGTGGAAAATAGTGGAATTTAGCATACCACAATGGTCAAATTTTTTATTAGGGAGTAGGTTAGGTAGCTCGCAGGTATATGATGTAAGTACCCGCCACTTTGGCCGGCTCACTGCAATGGTGCTTTAGAATAGGAACATAAGATTTGGTAAATTGAGCGCATATTAACAAGAATGCAACTCCTGCTGAAGTGCAGAAATGCAAATGTGCTGTGTGTTACACAAAGATCTGTATCACGTAATATTTATTTAGTTCCGTGAGACTATGAATCATGAAAAAGAAACTTCCAAAAACATGAATCAACACTTTGTTAGAACTATAATAATGTGTCATGGAGACACTAACTCTCTGTGGAAGGAAATCTGGGAGAACGAGGAAACAAAAAATGAAGTAAGCAAGGAATCTAAAATTTTCACAAGTTTCATTTTTTTCCCTTCCCATCGTGGGAACGCAATGTGGTATGTGCAGGTTTCCAATGGCTCCCTAATACATGGTACTTAAAGTTTAGTGTAGCCGATGATGATCGATTACTAGTGTCCCTTTGAATGGGTATGTAGGTTATACAACGCAGCATTGGGTAATACATAAATACGTGGTTAATAAACACGTGCCCTTAGCAGACACGATAGTGTAATGAATCTAAACCAATCAACAAAGCATTTTCTTCATAATTTTAGGATCGATTAATTCACACCGGTGGGAACTAATACTCTTGCACATCCTAAGATGCTTTCAAAATTGCAAGTAGTATATCGTTCAATAGATTGTCTGTGGACAACAAGACAAATGTACATAGCACATGCATGGGGAACATAGCTTAGATGTTCTATTGCACAACAAATTCTCGCTAATAGATCTGCGCTACCAATGGCTTACGGGACTACTATAATTTCATTTTCTATTACAAAATATGATCGAATAAGCTATGTAATATCAGTATAGTAGCACATCGCATAAGCCTAAGGTTCAAAACATCCTAATAGATTGTGGGAATTAATGTCTATGGCAAATGATAGTGGTTAATTGCTAACATCAACGATGCCGCCCAGCAGAACAAGCAGAGGATCAGTAAAGCAACACACCTGCGTCGACGCTTTGATTCGAGCTCGGCATGGTCCTTAGCTCGCTTGACCACAGATTCATATTGGTTCATCCGGGCAAGCAATCCGGGAATTACCTCTTTAGAGCGGCGACACATGGGTGGATCCACCCATTGGAAGCTCCCACAGTATTTGCCCTGTTGGTTCAGTACGATTATATTAGATGGGAAGAACAAAAGTAGTTAATAGGCATCTGATCAACATAAACTCCAATTGTATATAAGATTTATATGTTGGGCATGTTCGTACGAAAGTACATAAACAAGTGTAAGGAATCCACCTCAATGCCAGGGCAACCTCGGAAACGCCTCCCTGGGTTCGTGCTTGTCCATGATGTCCGCACCACAACCTCCCGCCCACATGTGCATATACGGATGATGTCTGAGTCGGAAGAAGATGCCGTGTTTCTGTAATTTGATCGAGTACTCCAACGGCTTTGAGTACCGCCACCATTGCCTAAGTCACCATTTTCCATGGACTTCAGATTTCTGTTGCAATGCAGGGAGCTGTTTGTAAGTACAAGTTAACGACTATCTAGAAACGACAGACTTAGAGAAGTTGGAGTTCTTACAAATACAGTTACGGTAAGCATGTAACAGGAATGCTTAGTGTGGGAAATCCTGTACAACTATAGGTGAATTGAGGGCTACGTTTACAGTTGTAGGCCAAAATTTCCGAAACAACGGTTCAACTTCAACAAAGTGGCGTCGAAAGAATGAATGTGTCAAGGGCAATCATATATGTTATGGAATTAGGAGTTGTCTACTCCCAAGTAACCAAAGGCTACAGCGGACAATACAGTCCGAACTACGGAACGGAACGCTGTTGGTCAGAGAATAGTACGCATGAAACAGCTTTGGACTATAATCAACATTCCGATAGTAAGTAAACCAAAGCAAAATACGCATACGGTTAGTGTGTGATTGCAATAGGAAGTTCTTAACCAGGCAATATAAAAATAAATTAAAAAGGGGGAGAGATGAAAATGGGAGAAGCACAGAAATCCTGAAATTAGGGTACTCTGACATAGATATTTAACCTTAAACTCCCCGCAAAATGAGCCCATGCGAAGGAAATAAGCCGAGTTTTCGATTCAGGGTTCAAATATTCACAAAGAATTAGAACCCCAAAAAACTAGCATAAGGGGTGCTTATTTTCATAAAATTCGTAGACAAGCAACTCTGTAATGCAAATCACAGTAACATAGAAGTGGAGATCGGTTGAAATTGAAGAAGGAGGAAGAATGTGGGGTGGAGAATTACCTTCACTCCGGCGCACTGAGCTGACTCCGAGTGCGAGGGCCTTGCCGACGTAGTCAATGGTGCAACCGTAGAAGCTTGGAGGATGAAATTTGCAAAGTCAAGTTGAAGTGGCTTCTTGAAGAAGGAGTTTGGGAGGGGAACAAGGACTCACATCCGTGTCAGTGAGGTTCATCAGATTGGGTCAGAATTCAGGGACAAATGGGTCATATCTCATACATATCACTCATTGTGTAGAGAGAAGTAAACGTACATGTTCATTATGCAGGGTATTAATAACTGCAGAAGTAAACATATTAATAATTTACTGATCCTGGGTAATACGGAATCCCATCCCACATCAATCCTATCAGCCTCAGTACCTATTCATGCAAGTAAACAGGGCCATGGAGTACAATTGATAATCATGTCGCTCATAACAATTACAACACCTTGGGTGGAGAGAAGTTCAAGACAATCCCTTCTCCAATGCCCTTTGGCAACTCATGCAAACATCTTTCGCAATTCTTAACTGCCGAACTATTTTCCTATTTCCTTTTGCCCTTGCCCATTGGGACAACAGGAACGCTCAAAGCACTTGCAGCAGTTGACTCTATCTCATCCTTATTTCTCTTCCAGCGTCCGACATTCTTGCCTTTCACTCTTGATGTCGAAGCCTCCCAATCCAATACCAAATTAATTCCTTGTTCTTTCAGTGATTTGTGTGTTACTGTTTAGGTTCACCTTTGAGCTAGACTTGGGCTAGTGTCCAAAACTATCAATTAATTAAGTTCAATTTATTTAATCGTTCTTGTTCATCTAATGATCAAGAAAGCCCGCTATAATGGGTGGTCGTCTAGCAACAGTCAATGGAACTAGAGACTAGGTGAATGTCCGTAGAACATTTAGGCTCTTGAGTCCATAAGGTTACGATCCTTCTATCTACCATCTCTCGGCCTTAGTCTAGGGCATGGAAATTGGTGTCGGTCCTCATCTTAGATTAGGCATCTATGCTTAGTACTTGAGACAACTTTATGCTAAGTTGCTATTCAATCAACCATTGTGGCCACAGGTTTATAAAGCGTGAATGCATCTTCAATTGCATAGGAGATACCTCTGTCACATACTGACAGGGAACAGATCCTTTTCTTGAAACTCACCGTCCTTGCTATATACTCCTACGGCACAGGACAAGGCTTATAATGATCATGTTTCTGACACAATCACCTCTTGCATAGATACAAGATACAATCATCGTATACACGTGACTGTCGTGATTCCTCAAGTCTGAGGACTACTTCCATACTATTGGAGTAGAGGACTCAAGTCATACCGACCAAGCCTCCAAGGCTTCTTTATGATGATCCTCGCGAGTCAGTTCAGTCAATTGACCACCTTGTTGGCTAACCCACTGAAATTGCATAGACGTCCAACGTCTGTCGTTGATGAAATACAACACTCATCCAATGAATGCAATACTCAATGCAAGTCTCAACAGGACGCTCGATACCCAGTCTCGAAGTCCTCGACTTGGAAAATTTCAGACCAATCATCAGAAGTTGGTTTTATAGCCGCCAAACAATGCACATCCAACTACATGGATTATCTAATTAGCCTATGGGAATCTATTGTGATGTCAAAGTAGTGTTTTGACGTAATTCGTAAGCACAACAAACATATATACCAAGGATGAATACTTACCATATTCTTTAGGACAGTATTACTTAAATAAAGATCGCTTGAATAGTTACCAAAACTGCCAATTCAATTAGCTTTTTGGTTACCTATTCCAACACGTACGTTGGAGATTGGAATCAATGTGTATAGCCGATTAGAAAATTTTTATTTAAATATGGTATCTCGTTTTCTCCATAGCCTATGCCTGGAACCTTTTTTGCCATTATCTCTGCATTTATACACTGTTAGCCTGAGAACGTTCAGGGGTATACCCTTTGATATCATTTTAATTTTCTTTATTTTATGCCTTTTCGCACTTCTACTGCATTCTCGAGTTAATCCACTTCCTTTCAAAAACCCACCCAGGATTTTTTTTTTATTATAATTCGAAAGAAGGAAGTGTATCACGAAAGAGGTGTTGTTCTATCGTAAAAGCGAAGGCAGCGGAGTAGTCTCATCTGCATAGGACTTAGCTCTCTATCTCTCTCTCTACCCCCCTACTTATCGCCACTAACAATCATTAAATGCTTACTCTTTCAGCACCGTCAAGTTTGTCATGTTACCTTATCTTCAGCAATTATCACTTGCCTTTGTGAATAGGTGTGATCCCCCAAATCCACATATGTGGGTAAGATTGTTACGTCTAGTCAACCTAGTACGACTTGCGTTCGACAGAAAGTCCTACTCATGCAGCTCAACAAGATATTTTTTGTTGAACCAGCATGGTTGAAGCAAAGGTTTTCAGCAAGATTTTTAGCATAAGAAGCAAAGAGTTCTCCTCCTCTAGGTGTCCATCACCCATTTTGCACTACTAGAGTGGATGGGTGAGTGATGATACCCCCTCAATCATTTTTCTTAAAGCCCAAAACAAAGAGGTAGGGCATTCATTGCACAACCCAGTCAGACCAACTCTATTAGCTCATGAATAAGGTATTAAAACCATAGTTAAATATTTACAACTAACCTAGCATGGCAAAAAAAAAAAAAAAAAAAAAAAATAACCTCAATGATATGAACCACATGTCACATGGACCCCTAAAGTCTTGGGATATGTTGTATTGAGAAATTTTCTACTACTCTTCCTACTGCGGTGGCTGATCCTAGGCTTGAACAGGTGAAAGCAACAGGTCAAACTCCACTAAACTCGGACTGACTAGCATACACATTCAAACCATCATATCTCGTTTCAGATAAGTCTTGATTTTAATTGCCCATTTTTTTTTTTATGTTAGTTAGCTAACTCACTTATCTTTTTAAACATATATATCTCATCCTGCTAATAATTCTTCGATTTTGCTCTAGCAGCCTATAAATGGAGGCTGTGCAGGCCATAAAGTAACAAGTAACAAGTATCCTCACTCCTTCTCTCACTCATTCATTTCTCTCGATTTCCATCGAGCTTCTCTTGCACATTTTGCACTGCACATTTATTATTATTTTTCTCTTTATAATCTATTCCTCTAACAACATTAAATTATTCTCAAGTTATTGTTTCTCATTATTTTATCAGTTAATCAAATACTGAGTTAAGCATTGGAAGTACTCACAACTATTTCGCAAGTTAGCCCTTTCTTGATCTTAGAATTTTTTGTGAAGATCCTTTGACTATTGTGGTGCTCCTAGACTCCGATACACATCATATATTTATACAATTGAAAATTTAAATTATTGAAATTAAATTTTGAATCGGTTATTGATTTTTTACGAAAATTATAAACCCGAAATTGAGTTGAATTTTTATGTAATCGAAATTTTTTATTTTGTTTCTGTTACGTCAGATTTATTGTAAATTATGACATGTTCTACAAGATGTCCAACCCAAAGTTGATATTGAATTTGTCTAATACAGATGATCAAGTGGCTCAAATAATGACATTTGTTCTTGTAAAAGATAGATAATGAATTAAATTCCCTAAATGCGTTTGCTTTTTATATATTTCAACAAAAAAAAAAACACTAACTTACAAATGCACGCCGAAGGTTTTGTTAAGATTAATTTACCTAGAGGGAAGAGGAGATAAGGAGAAAAAAAGAATAATAAGGATCAAATCTCACTAGTAATCCTCCCTCTCTGTTTTAATCGTTGGCTTTAACTCTTTTATTTTTAAACGTAATATATAATATCTCGCTATGAAGTATGAATCACTAAAGTTCGAATCACTAAATTTAATGAAATATAAAATAATAATGAACGGGATTCTAGTGATAAGAGGTAGAACTTTGAAAATGTTAAATTCTGCATTAATTTCCATAAAAATGTACATACATCTCATTGTTAGTTTATATTTCTTTTGCATAGAGAAAGTCACACAGTCTTTAAAATTACAAGATCATATGATGTAAAATAATATTCTATTACAATTCTCTTGTAATAAATGATATAAATTAACTGAAACGGCTGAACAAAAAAATATAATTATCAAATGTCTTAATGATCATTATATTATAGATGATCTTTACTAATAGGCTAATTAATTATATTCATTAATCAGTAATTTGTTAAGTTTGCGAGGGAATTTTGTAATGAATAAAATTTTGTAAGAGGTACAAATGATAAGATGATGTTATATTAAGGAAATGTTTGCAAAAACTTCTTGTCTTAAAAAAGTGACTTTTTGTAGAAAAAATTAAAAATTGTAGCAAAATAAAAAATAAGTAGCATTTGTAAAAAAAAAAATAGATGAAAACTAAATTGGATTATGTTTGGAAAAAAACTTACTTCAACAAACTTAATCGATTAAAAATCACTTTGTCCCTATTGTTAAAAAGATGTTATTTTGTTTATATTTAAATTTGTTGTTTGTCAATAATAATTATTTTTTTCAAAAATAATAATTTTTATTCAATTAGCACATATATCTTATATTTAATTTATTTGAAATATTAATAAAAAAGTGAATATATAATTTAATAATGCTTTCCACTAATTAAGTAATATAATTATTAGTTCACACATAATAGTTAAACTTTGCATGATTGCAAAAGAAACATCATTTTATTAATTAATCATAGCAATTTAATTTATATTTTTAATGATATAGGAATAATTTAGTTATATACATAGCAAATAAAATAAAAAAATTCTAAAATATTTAATATGTGAAAGAGTAAATTTGATTATTATTTATTAAATTATTCAAATTTGTTTGAATATTTCGATATCAATTTTAAATATGAAGTTTATAAAAAATAAATTAAAAGTGGTAAAGTTCAATTGAAATTATTATAATAAGAGTAAAGTAGTACAAATTAAAGTTAAATTTATTTAAAAAAAAAAACCAAATTAGGGAGAAGCACCCCTAAGGTGTTTATAACTTTTGGTTAAAAGGGGTTTTTTCTTAATTTTTTAGGAAAAGAAGGTGGCATCACAAAAGCACCTCAAAAGTATTTTTTTCCAACTCGTGCAAAAACTCCTTGTAAATTGTGTCACACTTATTAAATATCAAAATTTAGTTATACTAACTATAAAATTGCACTTACATATTTAAGTTTAGTAATTTTATTTTAAGGTTTAATTGTATTTACTAGCCCGTATATTAGGAGATTGGCAAAATAAGGACCCTAAATATAGGGGTGACAAAAAATACCTCACAATTAAATTTTTGGCAATTGTAGGACTCCGGCCATCGGAATCCAATGGTCAGAGTCCTACTTCCGATGGCCGAAGTCCTACAATTGCCAAAAATTTAATTGTGGGGTATTTTTTATCACCCCTATATTTAGAGTCATTGTTTTGCCACCCCTCTAATATAAGGAGCAGTAAATATAATTAAACTTTTATATTAATTTATTCAAACACTTTAAAATAAAACTTAACATTTTATATGCTCTAAATTAAAATATTTTATAAGATATTTTAAATAATATTACACACAAATAAATTATCCTATATTATAAATAACTACAACTTAAAACCATAAAAAATGAATATTATATACAATTAAGACCAAATAAAATCAATGTAAAAATTTGATTTTGACTACGATTAATCACTATTTATTATTATTTTAATTCACCAAAATATTTTATTCTAATTTTTTATAGCTAATATTTTGGTCTATACTGCAAAAATAATTACTAATAATCATTTCACAATCATACTGAATTATTACTTAATTTTTAGTTTTAGGCATGTTAATTAGTAAGACAATAATCCATATTTCTTGTAGCCAAAACATTGATTATCCCCACATTATATATCATTAATGGCTTTTGCTGTCACTTTCTGCTTTCATACATATATTATTCATTCTTTGTCTTTAATGGAGCTTTTCTTGTTCTCATCTCCAAGTATTTTAATACGCAAACACCATTTTCAAAGACACCGTAGCTTATCTTCAACCCCAAAGCTTCTTCAATGTTCTTGACTTCCTTCACGCTTCCGACGAACATCTTAAGCCATGGAATCCAGAAACAAAGTCAAATCAAGAAAACAAAGTACCACAACGACAAGGATGAAGGTGATCCCAGTACTGCTAACTCCTTCGCTCAGCTGCCACATGAAATAGTCATTGACATCCTCTCCAGGCTCCCATCCCTCATCCGTCATCCGTCTCGCTTTCCTCCGATCCTTCATACACTCTCCCAGGACAAACCTTGTTAACTTCTCTGTCTCGATTGTCCATGAACGGAGCTTCATGCCTCATCTTCCACTCCGATTACCCGATCCGGAACCAGCTCCATGTCCTCCAACTCTCCGATGAAAGACTCAGAAGAATCGACCCCCCTTTCGCCAACTCCATGCCTGAATTCAGCATACTGGGTTCGTGCAACGGTTTACTGTGTTTGATCAATACGTTGTTCCGGGAGTCCATTAGCTTGTACAACCCTTTCTCAAGAGCCTACCTTGAGCTCCCCAAGAACTATGATTTGCAAGATCAGGTAATCGTCTATGGATTCGGCTTTCATCCCGTCACCAACGACTACAAGGTGATCAAGATCGCATACCACACAGTTTCCTTTTACCGCCGCATGGCGAGAAATTTCCGGGGCTTCAAGACTCATCAAACCAGGCAAGAATCAGAAGTTCGGGTGTATAGTCTAAGTAGGAACGTGTGGGAGAACAAAGGGACCGTGCCGTACAGGTTGGAGAAATGGTCATCGCCTGGAATTCTCGTGAGCGGACGGCTTCATTGGGTGAGCCTGTGGGGCAAATTCAACGGCTGCCTAAGTCGAGCAATTGTTGCTTACGACATGTCCGATGATTCATTCCACGTGATCATGAATCCCGGGTCCGTTCGGGGGCCTTTCGGGAGGTGGGCAGGCTGCAATCTCGCGGCACTGGACGGAAGACTATGCGCTGCAGTGCCTGTGCCTCCGGGACATGGAGCGTTGGACATATGGATCTTGAAAGAGTACGGAGTGAGTGAGTCTTGGGTGAAGGAGTACAGTGTGGGAGTGTACTATCCGGTGTCGATGATCAGTCCGGAGCAGGAGAGATCACTTGGTGTTTGGCGGAATATGGTTGGTAAGAAATCAGTGCGGTTGTTGTGTGTTTTGAGGAGTGGGGAGGTGGTGTTGGAGTACAGGGGAGGAGGTTTGGTTGCTTATGATCCAGGGAGTGGGAGTTTAAGGGAATTGGTGTTTGATGGGATGCCCAGGATTTATCAGACCACGCATCATGTTGGTAGCCTTCAATCTGCGGCTTCCCCCTTATGAGTTTTCGGCAAATTCTAATTTGGATTGGATCTCAACAAATTTAAAAAACTGTATACATATTACACACATTATGGAATTAGTGTACAATTTTAAAAAAAATATCAATAATATAATAAATATATCATATTTATTATATGATTGATTTGATTCGAATTGAATAAAAAGATTTCTGATTATTTCATTCAATGTATATATCCATTGATGTCGATCTGCATATATTCAGACATTCCATGTGTTTCTTGATCAACGTGGTCCAATTTTCCTAACAACAAGTGTTATCATTTGACATAAGATAGGTATTGATTTGAATTGAATTTTCTCTATTTCGAATGGTATTGCATCTTCTATTTGAATTAATATATACACATTATATGTATAAAAATTATGTTATTTATTTAATTTAGGAAAATATATTATGCACAATGTGTATCATAAATGAAACAAAGACACAACAGAGTTTCAAATAGAAACTCCATCCGCTAATTACACTACAAAAAAATTATTTTATCGGAACGATTTTTGTAACGGTCAAATTACGATCGTTACAAATAAAGTCAAATTTAGAAATAAAAAAAAAAACAAATTGTAACTATCTTTATAATGGCTTTGTTAAATTGCATTTGTAACAGCCTGTCAAATGTGTCCTATGTATATGTGTTATAAAAGCCGTTACAAAAGTTACAAAAATTAATATAATATAATATATTTTAATATTTATTTTATTTAATTTATTTAATTTAATATTTTTAATATATTTTAATAATTATTTTTATAAAATTAAATAAATGATTTTTTTATTAAATTCTGCAATATCATTTAAAAAACACATAATATAACAAAAAATATAAATTTATTGTAAAAATATAAATATTATTTTAAAATTATACTTTTTACAAAATTAGAAAAAAGAAATCCTAACCTCTGGGGCCGCATGTTCGTCGTCGTCGCCGTCGCGTGCCAGGGATCAGTTGGAGGTTGGGGCGACTAAACGATCGGGCCAGTTGAAATTGACTGCGCGTCAGAGTTGTGTCTCATATTAAAAAATCATTGTTAAAAATGATTAGAAATTACAAAAATAAAATTTAATTATTAATATTTTCATAAAATTTCTATTTTTCTGAAATCATATTAAGGTCCTCTAATTTCCTAAAAATTGCAATTAGGTGCATAATAATACAACATATATACATACATTATATCATACAATATATATACAATCAATTCAATAATACAACATACAACTTATATACAATAAAAAAAATTCCTACATCATTTTGGAATTTTTTTTAAAATTACAACTTTTAAAAAAAAATCTGTAATTCTAAAAAAATTCCAGAAATTCAAAACTATTTATGATATTATTAAAAATTTTGATTTTTTTTAAAAATTACAGATTTAAAATAAAAACAAAAAATTTTTAAAAATTTACAAAATTTTGAAATCTGTGAGTCTCTTGTTGGAACTGATGAGTGGTCAAGGCGAGCGTTTTTACGATATCCTCTAGGGGTATACTGGAATTGGAGTTGGTTTGAGGAGGTGGTGGTGGTTGTTGATACGGAGGTCTTTGATTGCCATATCTAAAATTTGGGTGGTCTCTCCAGCCGGGATTGTATGTATTAGAAAACGAATCATGTCCTCTTTGTGATGGTCTGGAGAATCCTCCTACGATATTGGCATGCACGGTAGGTTCTTCTTGGAGCGTACGACAAGCGTCGGTGGCGTGACCCAAAGAGGTACACATGCCACAAGCTCTGACTTGTTGAGTGTTTATTCCTATAATAAATTTCTTGACAAGAGAGGTAAGTTCATCTAAACGTTAATCAATTGAAGTACTTACCTGGTTTACCCTTCGTAGTGGATTGTCACTCATACTACCAAATTGTTGATTGTTAGCCACCATGGTTGTGATTAGTTTGCGTACTTCTGTAGGAGTTTTGTCATACGAAGTACCTCCACTAGCCGCATCCACCAAGCTTTTATTTTCCTTACACATCCTTCATAGAAATATTGAATCAACAAATTGTCCGAAATTTGATGATGAGGGCAACTTTGAGATGATTGAATCTCAAACTTTGCTGAATGAACTGTCACTAGAGAATTGATGTATTCCACTGATTTTCTTCCGAATGTTTGTAGTTCGTGAAGCGGGGAAGTAGTTTTCAAGAAATATTTTATTGAATTCAATCCAACTAACAATGGATCTCGAAAGCAAAGAGTAGAGCCAATCTTTTGCTTAATCGCCCAAAGAGAATGGAAAGACTCGTAACTTGACTTGTTCTTTAGTGCAGAGAGGTTGTTGATTTAAGTCGAGAGAAGTCATCTCATGAATCGTCCGTTCTGAATTTTGGGCCATGACCTCTTCTTTAGATTGGCCAGACATGGGCACGTCTAACTCAAAATCTGCTTCTGATGTGGAAGAGATAGACGTCTCTCCTTGAGTTGCTTGATTTCTTTTTAGAGTCTACGAGTGGTCTTCTCGATCTTTGGGTCAAATTCAAGTTCACCTGTACGAGAAGAATGTGGCATAAAAAATCAAGTAACAGGAATAAGTAACTAAAGAAAAATAATTTAAAGTCACCAATCCCCGACAACGGAGCCAAAATTTGATGAGTGTCGAATCAACCAAAAAATATTCCTATTAAAAACTTGTGAAAGTAATGAGTAGGAGCAAATCCACAGAGATTGGTTCCAAATTAATTCCTTCAAAATAGAAGAAAAGATGGGGAATTTTGATTAAAAATCTAAGATATAAAAATTAAAGAAAGAAAACTATCAAAAAGAGAGTAGATGTGAGCAAGACATCCCAGTTAAAGATAGGATCATGCTCAATTCCACAGTTGATTATAGATGCAAATATGACAACCATTCATAATAGAAAAATTGGTTATGGTAATTGGTACGACCTAATGATCTCATCTTTCCTTACCTTGTCGATAGTCAAGGAACGTCCGTTGACTAAAATCTCTAATCAGTAGACAACCTTAAGAATGTCCTCAAGATTTAATCTACCGGCAACATTAATAACTAAAAAGGCTCAATTCTAACCAATAAATTCCTGCGATGATTTATTTAAGTTAGATTGTGCATTCCCCACAACATAATAAAAAATATCTACATAATCAATTATGCCATGTTGCCACTAGTTATTGAACTGAACAAATAATTACGGATTTGCAAATTAAATTGGCTAAGCAAATATTTTTGACAATGAATCAGATTATTTGTAATAAAAGCACAGAGAAAAACACAAATACCAATATGAATGAAAGTAGAAAGCATAAATTAGATCTCACAACCCAAAGGAATTAAGCATTCACCAAATCTTTAATCGGAATTAAAAAAACTAGCCTAGCATCCTAAAGAGAAAACAAATAAAAGAAGAAGAGAAAATATTCTAAAAACACAGAGATCAAAGTTTTTAATTCCAGCGTCAAAAAGATGTTTTTTGGTGAATTACATCACCTATATATAATACCTAATTCCCTAATTATAATAGGACTAGAAAAGGATAAACTCCGAAAAGAGGTAAATCTATTATCCTAATGAAATTCTTCCATCAAAGTTGGTTTTCATTCAGCAAAAGATGTTCCGCTTCACCTCAAATTCTTATAAAAATTGAGTCTTCAACCTTCCTTGAGTAACCCCATTTCTTAGATTTAGGCGTGGGCACGACTAATAGTTTCTTCAAGGCTGTCAATTTCTCCAATTTTGGCCTCTTTCTCCATTTCCTTCTTCTTTCACTCCATAATGGTTTAATGCTGCAAATGACACTTAATTAGGAATATTTAGGCCATAAAAGAAGGTTAATTACCACATGATATTATTATAAAATGCACTTCTATCAAATATCCCCACAGCTAACCCTTTACTCGTCCTCGATGCATAGAAATGAATATAAAAAAGTTCAAGAATTTTGTTCTAAACTTCATGAACCGCAAACGAAAATGTTCAAGCAAAAACTCAGTTAAGTTTTCACAAGACGATTTTAATCAAAAATTAAACATGAAAAATTAGTGGACATTTTTCTTAGATCTCCCAATCTCTCGAGTGTTTTGAGCTAAGTGTTTCGCTAAAATGCTTTTCATGAAAATGCTTTACCATAGGCTTGATCATACACCAAAATTCCGACCACTTATAGGTATGCATATATTTGAATCAAAGAGGTCTTAAATTTTGGTTGTAATGGGGCTTTGGTTTAGGGATAGGAATTTATGAAAAAACACGGTAAAAATCCAAAGAACTAAAATAGAGCACCAAGCAATAATGTAAGAATTCAATTTCCTCAAAATTGATTTATCCATACTCTGATTTTATGACCCACTTTTCATAACTTAAACTATGTCTTGCCTTTGGAGAGAGTATGCTTTGTTTTTCTTGCCTTCCTCAATTTTTTCATGCCCTTTTTTTTCGATTTTTCTTTTTTTCGAAGGCATTTCTTTTCTTTTCTTTTTGGCATATTCTCTCTCTCTCTCTCTCTCTCTCTCTCTCTCTCTCTTTGTCTATTTTGTAATGAGGCATAGAGCAAGATCACCATATGACCCATTAGCTCATAAACATTATTAGCACAAAAGATGATCACCTTAAATGAGACATCTCCACACTTTATATCAAAACTCATGCTTAGAATGCATCCTTATTTCCTTGATGCTCTACTAGTCTTTGGAAGGGCCAAGTAAGGGGTAATAAAAACACAGTAGAGTTTGTTCATAATTGAGGTTATATGTTAATGAATTAAGGCTTATAAAGTTCAAAGGCGTTAACTAGGGAAAATGTATGTGGGTGATCTTTTTTAGCCAATGGAATTTTTATCCTAGTGCCTTTATCATTTTCAAGTGTATACATAGAGATGTAACCTCGACATGGTTCAAAGCAAGATTTAGGAAGATATTATCATGAAGAATTATCTCTCAAGAGAAGAAAATTTGTAATATATCATGAGTGTATAGGCTCAAAATTCCTCTCAAGGTAGGTCATGTCCACTAATTTTACACATTTAATTTTTAAGTCAAATCACCATTTTGCAAAATAAGTTCTTAGCCATAAGTCGTCTAAAATCATTACATGCACATTCCTATCACACATCACCAAATTCAAGCGAGTAAGAAAAAGTCTAAACTTCTTAAAATCCAACTTTTCATGGGCTTGTCGCATCGAGAGTTCTATATCTTGGGTGGAGCACGGCGTCACAACAAGTGGGAGATTAGACAACGCATATACTTATCTAGAAGTATGGCAAAGAGCAAGGGCATGGTTGGTGTCTTCATTTAGGGCAACATAAAAAGGGCAAGTGAAGGATAAGTATGGGATGTGTCGTGCAAGGTTGGAGCTGGTTGGAAGAGCATTCGTGCATGCACGCTAGGTGAAAATACGGATCTTATTGGGAACTTCGACTATCGAAATGAAGTTCCAGCTTTGTGATGCATCCGAAGATGAGGTCTGGGTGTGGAGACCTCGAGCAAGCTGGTAAGCACTCCAGACTGTGTATAAACCCGTGCAGGGGTAATGCCATAGAATGGTATCTTGCTGCATACCTCTTCCAACAGGGATAGCGAGGATTAGTTTGTTGTCTCCGTAGCAGAAATGTTCTTCAACAAGTTCACGGTTCCAATAACATTGTTTGGAATTTATCAAAGCAGCAACCGTTGTCGAATTGTTAAGATGATGTCATCTGATTACAGATAAGAAGGAGTGGGGCCTAGGTATCCAAGGATCGATGCATATCCGAATTGAAGAGCCTAAGCCAACGCGCCATCTAAAACCTGCTTTGATTAGATCCTGTGCCAACTGAATGTTGCGCCAAGCAAAGGATGTTGTAATTTTAATAAAAATTTACATGAAATCCATATATTAGGTCGAGAAAAAGAAAAGAAATATTGAAGCAAAATTTCAATTTATTTTTAACAGTTGAAAATTAAAATCTATTTTGACAAATTAAATTTGATTTTCAAGTTTCTGTTTTTAGGTTTAAAACCTAAAACTGATTGCTGCTTCATCAATTATTTTAGCCATTTCTTGACTATTGTAAGAGGGAATTCAAGTGGCATTATTTGGCTGTGGTTTAATGCTGCATTAAGATGAAATTGAAGGTGACAACGCCTATAAAAAGGCTGTGCACTTTTCTCAAACTCACACTAAATACTAACAACTCACACTTCTCTCTCTCTCTCGACCTATTCCAAGAAATTTATAGAAATTTGAGCTTTGTTTCGGTAACAAGCTTCTGAGTGTTTAATCGAGGTGCTCTTCGACATAGTGTTAAAACCAAAAGAATTGCAACCATCTTATCATGGGAGAAATTACGTAGTACCCAATGCACTACTAATATGGAACGTATATTTTTATTCAAGGCAAGCAGTAAATTCTGCAATTCAATTATATTTACAATTTTCATTGGATAGAGGATTGTTATGATACAATTCTCGTTGTAAGCTTACTATTTTATTTTCTTGTCGTAAATAGCATTACTAAGTGTTATATATTATTCATTCCAACGTGGCTTTAATTGCTTTTGATTTCTATATCCGATTGTTATATTTCGAAACGTTTGTTTCATCCATTACACGAATTTGGAAATTTTCTAACAATCTTAAAGAAAATATACTAGTTTTCAAAAATCGGATTTTTGTTGGAGCGTCTAAAATAGTTTTAGTAAATGCTATTTTTGAGAACTCAGATATCTTTGTTTGAAATATTTGAAAGCTACTTTCAATTTCCTAAGATATTAAAATGGCTGACCTAATTCAACTGATTGCACCAAAAGTCAGCTTAATTGGTTTGCTATTTATTTTTTTGGGCCAGTTTTCAAACACTGGCAACAGTGAATGAAAATATTGGTATTTGTGGATAGAGAATGATCAAATAGGCTGAGGAGCAATTTTGTCAGCTTTGTCAAATAATCTCTTCGACGTTTATTGTTCCAACTCTTATACTGCTAATTCTCTATGAGATGAGTTGGACTGAAAATATAATACTAGATAGTAAGGGCTTGAAAAGTATTATGTTTCCAAGTTCATGCGGTATCAAATGGTTATAGCTGAGAAGACTCATGAGATTATCAACCTTGAGCATGCTCTGGCTAATGTTGAGATGAAGCTTCCTGAGAAGTTTCTAGTCATGTCCATAGTGGATAAATTTCTCAAATCCTGAAAAATTTTGGCATGACTCTCAAACATCAAAAGGGGAGATTGTCTCTGGATGATCTTATGATTGCTATGAGCATTGAAGAACAACATACAAATTAGAATAACAAGATATTGGTTGAGCATCAACCTAGGGCCAATCCAATAGTGGAGAAATAGAAAGTGATTAAGATTAACTAGGACTCAAAGGCCATCAATAAACGATAGGCTACAATCTTTGTCCTAATAAAAAGGCCAAGACTGGGCAAACAACTATCAACATGGTTGTGGAAGGTTCTAGTAGTGCTAGCACCTCAGGAGCAACTGAAGGGTATGTATCTGTACAACTCAAACTCCTGACTATTTACGAACCTTGTGATTGATTGATTGACACGTATGTGCTGATAAATCTCTCTTTCTGTCTTATCAGACCATCAGTGGAAGGACAGTAAGAATGGGAACTCCATTACTACTGAAGTACATAGGATAGGAAACATGGGGTTGAAGTTTCCTTCAAAGTGCATTCTGTTGTTGAAAAGAGCTCATTATGTTCTCACTAT
This sequence comes from Sesamum angolense, assembly GCA_034509725.1. Classification (NCBI taxonomy): domain Eukaryota; kingdom Viridiplantae; phylum Streptophyta; class Magnoliopsida; order Lamiales; family Pedaliaceae; genus Sesamum; species Sesamum angolense. The sequence goes on from JACGWL010000965.1 coordinate 31,706, forward strand.
CATAAGAAATATTATTAGTGGTTTTGTAACAATTAGGGAGGGATATGAATTAACTTTTAAATTTAACAAAGTTATAATTCAACAATTTGGTATTTTGTTGGTAAAGGTTATTTAGATAATTACTTATTCAAAGTTCGCATTGAGAATAATAATAAAAATGATGTTTCTGATTCTATTATATTGAATATTGAATCGTTTACTTTGAGGCATAGTAGATTAGGTCATTTAAATTTTAATTCAATCAAATGAATGGGGAATTTAAATTAAATTCATAGTTAAAATATGGAACGAGGTAACAAATTCCAAGTTTGCGCATAAGTTAAACAAGTTAGGAAACCGTATCAATCAGTTGAAAGGATTCAGAAATACTTGATTTAGTTCACACAGATATTTGTGAGTTCAGTAGAGTTTTGACCAGGAACCACAAACCTTATTTTATCACCTTTATAGATGATTGCAGTAGATATTATTATGTGTTTCTCATAAAAAATAAGGATAGAGCCTTAGATAAATTTATTTTATTTAAAAATCAAGCAGAAACCCAAACTGGTAAAAAACATAAACGACTAAGGTCTAATAGAGGAGAAGAGTCTGGGTCGAGTAAGTTCAATGAATATTGTCAAAATTTTTACATTATTCATGAAAACACTTCTCCATATTCCCCTTCATCTAATGGAGTAGTTGAACGGAAGAATAGAATATTTAACTACATCATTAACAGTCTCCCACTAACCTCTGGGTTACCAAAGTATTTGCGGGAAGATGCTTTGAATACGGCTTGCCATATTCTGAACAGAGTCTCTCTGAAACACAATACGATTACTCCTTTTGAGTTATGGAAAGATAGGAAACCTAGCCTCAGATACTTTCAAGTGTGTAGGTGCCCTGAAAGAATCTGTATGGCCCAAGAACGTGGCAGAAGCGTATAATAAAAGAATTTTACATTGGTTTCAAAGGGGTGTTCCCTTTGTAATTTCCAGGCATTTGGTATTTTCAAATGAATAATAGCATGTGAGTGTTGGTGTCAGAAATTTAAACCAAAACCTTACCTTTTCGTTTTCTTACGTAGAATGACAACAAGCATTGTTTTGTCCACCCAAGATTCCAACGTAGAAATCTTCCAAAGATAATCCACACCACACCATGGAAGATTGCTTTGATCTCTTTGCTAGAAAAAATCAAAGCCGGTTGGAAGAAATGATAAAAAAAAAAAAAAAAACTACACTATCAATTAGTGTATTCTCTTCATAAAACATTCTCTACAACTCTATCTTTGATCCTAGACCAAAGGGAGTTCGAGAATTAGAGGGGATGAGAGTGAGAGAAATAGAGAGGGACGAAAATTACTAAGATGAAGAAGAGGAGTCTGTGTTCTTTACACATTTCACTATGTGTTGTTATCTTATGAATAATGAAGATTACACACATATATATGCTTTGTACGGGAAGGTGGAAATGTGTCTAGATACATCCATCTACCTACAAGCAACCTCCTTATAAAAGAAGGGCTCCACATATGGCAAATCTAACACTTTTCAAAGAGCAATTTTGACCAACCCTCTTTCCAACAAGAAGTCAATTCTATTGCTAGTGGGCCTCAATTTAGTAGACCGAATTTTATTTTAATCAAATTAAAATAAATCAAAGGCCCAATGAATTTAATTAAATCCAACAAAATTAAGTATAATTTCATATAATCCAATTAAAGACATAAGCCCAATCTCTTTAATTAATAAATCAAATTTATTAATTAAGACAAACTCAATTAAATTAATTAATCTTGGCTATCCATTCAATGGATCACACCACATGTAAATAATCTAATTATTTACATATTTCGAAATTAATTAAGTCTGAACTCCTTAAACCTTTAAAGGCCGAGGACTTGTCCCTCATTAAAAAATATAACTATACACGAGTGATCATTGGTAAAGGTTATGAAGTAGAAAAACCCATCTCTGGCTTGTGTATTCAGTGTCCCACAGACATCTGAATGGATCAAATCCAACAGACCGCTGGAAAGCGTACTTTATTCTAATTCAGACAAGACTCGCAGGCTGGTAGGTGATCCAAATGAACTATCTCTAGACTTTTTGAGTCTACCAACCTTTTAATCCTATCTTGAAAGATGTGACTTAGCCTTGCATGCCAGATCTGTGCATGTTCTTGATTATCCATTTTACATATGTTTTGAGCAGTCATGATCAAATCATGTTAGAGAAATATATGACCATTATGAAGTTTGCCTAGCAGACGTGAAGTACCATTCTTTATCAAATAAAAACAATTGTTATTAATCATACACTCAAAACCAACATTGTCCAACAATGAAATAAAAATGATATTCTTGATCATGATAGGTACATAATAGCAATATTTTAATTCTATCCTAACTTGATCACTAAGAACTAAGAACTAAGTGGACTATCCCTATAGCTTTAGCAGCAACAACCTTGTCATCACCAAGCTTTAGGACCACCTGGTCTCTACATAGCTTTCTGCTTCTTTCCAGTTCCTACAAATCATTGCAGATGTGAGCTCCACAAGCCGGTATCCAATACCCAAGAAGCAGAGTTAGTTAACATGTTAACCTTAATAACAAACATACATGCACTGGAGGGAGCTTGGGGCACTCCCTCTTCAACGGCTCTTTTTCCGGCAATGTATACAGACATCATTTGCCCTGATTGACTTGGAACCCACATTTCCTTTACCTTTGTCCATCCCCACCGGGGCAACAGGAGTGCTCAAAGTGCTTGTAGAGGCCTATGCCTTACCCTTCTTCCTCTTTCAGCGTTTGTGTAACATCCTCAAATCTTAATACATAATTATCAATTATTAGCATAACAATACGGATAAGGTGTGATGATCTATATAATCTTTGGTGTTTAAGTGAAATTTATTTGATATGATAAATTCTTGAAGATGAGTGAAAATTTGAACAATAGAAATTGTGGGTTACAAGTGTAGAATTGTAAAAATGAGAGGGAGCAAATACAATCTTCTTTGACTATACATATTTCTACATCCCATACACTAAAGTTAGTAGAACAAAGCACAAATAAGATGAAAAAGGGGATAAAGTGGTGGAATAAGGACAAGGTGCAAACGCTCCTTACATCCTTATCAATATTTATATATATAATAATATATATTATATCAAATACTATATTAATATATACATATACATACAGGCACTTGCAAACTTATATATATAATATATATATTAACTATTCATATATAACATAGACTACACTCTAGAAGAGTGTAGAGAATACAAAAGAGAGAAAGTGCGGTGGTGAGAGAGAAAGAGGAAAAAGAAAAACAAAGGAAGAGAAGAAAGAAGAGGGATGAGAGAGAGGAGAGAGAAGAGAGAAGAAAGAGAGAAGAGAAAGAGAAGAGAGGAGAGAAGAGGTTGGAGAAAAAAGAAGAGAACGAGGAGAAGGGAAGAGAAGAGGAGAGAAAGAGTTGGTGGTGTTCTTCATTTATCATCAAGTTCAAATAATTTCGCAGCTGAATTGGTAAGTTTCTGTTCATCTTCTGATTAATTTATGTTCACCTTCTTGATTAAATTCGTATAGGAGATGGGTTTGAACTAAAATTAAGGGGAACAAACCGATTAAATGGGAGAAAGGGCATTAGGAGAGACTCTGTTTTGAATAGCCTCTGTAAATCGTGATTTTCTTAAGATCTACCAGTCCAAATTTAATGATATTTGCTTCCGTGTAATTCTTAAGATGTTCACTAAAACTTTAGTTCTGGGAAAGAGCTAAATCAATCGCTTGAATGGGTAAAATTAAGAAATCATTCTATGGCTCTGTTTCTACGGGAAATCAGACAAAGTGTATGTAAAACCTCTTAACTTGCGATATACTGGTTGAATTTGTATAATTATTTCATAGACTCAAACTACACACATTACATGATTATATACTGAAAATATGCTGATTTTTGGAGGATTTTATGATTTTTCAGAGAATTTTAAAATGGTAGGTCTGAATCTGTTGCAGATGGAAACAGGCGGTAATAAAAATTAAATAACTAATTATATATATACCCAATTGGTATGATTCTTATTTTAAATGAAACTAGACATCCTTAGGAATATTTTATGAAAGAATGGAACTTTTATCAATTGTATTCCTTCCTGAGGATAATTTATAAATTGAGACAGAGATTCTGTCAAGAAGATCTAAGTAGAGGAAAAAGACTGATTTTATTTAGAATCAATTCATAGGATTTAAGATACAAATCATACATCATTGGGAAGCTTATTATGTTTACTTTATCATACTAAAACAGTTTTGAATGTTAGTGATTGTAATTAAAGTTCTGATATAATTAGTGAGTAATGCTCATTCTCTGAAGATTATAGATTTAGGGGCTGTAAGGGTAATTTTGAAAATATAGACACTGATTTTAATAAATCAAGATATATACTGATCGAAAAATAATTGAGTCTACTTTATATAGAAGAAAACGGAATAAAGATCTGAATTTTGTAAAATGAGATATTCAAGGATTAGTAAGAAGTGTACGAATATAATCTAGTGCTTTTGAAAGGACTTCAATATTACTGATTTATTGACAATACGTCTTATACCTTATTTTTAGAACATGGGAACAATGTTCAGGATTGTACACATCATTTTGCTATTTAAATAATTGGGGAAACTGAGGTAAGTATAGCTAATTGATTTATATATAAGTGTGTGTGTGTGTGAATATAAGTATTGCTTGTTGGATTTATACTTATATGGATATAATATATGGATTGTTTATAGATATACTTGATGGTGGATGTTGGTTGTTGTTAGAATATATATATGCCTGTATGAGTATCATATGTTGAATGTTGGATTTATATATATATTTTATATAGATAAAATTTGGATTGTATATATACTCGTTTATGGATGTTGATGTGATTAAGATTATCTTGATATCCGTGGAATTGCTATTATGTGCTTAATTTTGAATGTGCTACACGAATGTTGGTTGGATGATTGTGTGGTTGTGTAGTTGATTGCGGAAGAAAATCGAATAGAAAGTGATTGATGAGAAAATATTATTACATGGAATTGAACGAGTAAGTTAACGATGTTGCGGTTGGGAATTAAAATCAAACGATGGCTTACCTAATAGGGGAGCATACTCAATGGCTTAGAATGAAATGATCAACGACGAGCTGTGTGTTGTCATTAATCAATAGAGATGATGAGATACACACGAGCTATGTGTTGTGTGGTATCAATGGAGATGATGGGATACATACAAGTTGTGTGTTGTGTGGTATCAATGAGGATGGGATACACACGAGCTGTGTGTTGTGTGGTATTAGTGGGGATGGAATACACACGAGCTGTGTGTTGTGTGATATCAAAAATAAAATAAAATAAAAGAAGAAGGATTGTGATTGAGATGATGATGGTGGGAGCCGAAAAAGCTCATTGAGTGATGCGCTCCAGTTTGGTTAAGCAAGGCCCTAAGAAAACAGACTAAATACCACTATTATGTCTTGGTTTGATGTTTGATTGTAGCTATGTGATTTCTTACATCTGCTAATAATGTATGGTGAATATAGGTTAGGTTTGTATGGTTGCTTTATACTTGACTTATTGCTCGTTTATATATATAGATCGAAAGGCTATACTTACTGAGTTGGCAACTCATAAATTTGCCATATATTTTTTTTTTTTCAGGAGATAGATCATAAGTCAGTGTCAACCGAATATGTGGGTCAGTGGTGCCATTCTAACTCAGGAGCTCTAGATATATGGACACAAGAATATTAAATTATGACTGAGTTGGTGTCTTATATTTTGTAATAGCTAAAAACTCTAATGATGTAATTTGCTTGAGGTGTTCGAAAAATGTTGACTCTGTTAATTATCTTATTAGGATAATTATGAGTTGTGAGGGTAATTGAATATGATTACGGAGAGGGTGTCACAGTCTGACCCCCCCTTGTCTCGCATTAGAGATCGAAGCTTCCCCGATCAATGCCGACGCCGCAGACTTTTTGGTCGTTGCCTCATATTTGACCAACATGTTAATCAACTTGTGTATAGGCTTCTCAAGCCCATTCATGTTGCAGTTTACGACAAACAGATCGCAAGAGGGAGGAAGTGACTGGAGGATCACATCAATGTACGTGTCATCGTCAAGACCAACTTGAAGATCCTCGAGCTTTTCTATGAGGGAAAGCATCTTGATCCCATGCTCTTGCACACAGGATCCCTCAGTCATCTTGGTGCCTAAAAATGCTTTTGTGGCAGTATATCTAACATGCTTATCCAGAACTGCATAAACCTCTTTCATGCTGAGCATTATCGATGCGACATCATCGTGCCTATCGTACTGTTTCTAGATATTGTTTGTCATTGACGCCAGTACGATTCTGCGGACCTTCTAGTTGTCCTTGTGCCGCCTTTCAAACATCACACGTTTTTCAGATGTGGACCCCTTCGGCAAGGTCCTAGGAAGAGACTTATCCAGAATGTAAGTTGGGTTCTCAGAATTTAGGATAATCCTCAGATTTCTAAGCCAATCATTGTAGTGCGTTCCATTAAATTCATTTGTCTCCAAAATCATGGTTAATGGTGTTGGAATGAGTGACCAAAAGTCAATTGAATTGGTTGTTTTCCATTCGACAATCTTTTTTTTAAATATTATTAGATTGATGAAGACGGTAAGAATTCATCAAGATAGAAATGTGTTTTCGTTATGCTTACCACTGATAATGAATGGGGTTTCAATATCACAACGAAATGCTCACAGACCAAAAGGTTAAAGCAGTGGAATTGGGCTGCACATAGGTTTGACAGCTATGAAACCAACTCCTGTGGATCGGTCTGAAACGCTTCAAGTTGAGGACTACGAGACTAGGCATTGAGGGTCGAATGTAGACTTGCACTAAGTATTGTAGCTGTGTTTCGTTAACAGGACACGTAGGTTGTCTGTGCAATTTTAGTGGGTTAGTTGGCAAGGCAGCCAACTGACTGAAGTGGCTCGCGGGAATCGTCATATGGAAGCCTCTTAAGGCTTGGTCAATATGATTGGGATTTTCGATTCTGATAGTATGAGAATTAGTCGTCTGACTTGAGGAATCATGGTAGTCACGTGCACTTGAAGACTGTATCTTGGATATGGCGAGCGGTGGCTGTGTCGTGAAGCATGGGTACCATAACCCTTATCCAGTGCACTCGGAGTATAAAGTTAGGATGGTGTATTCCAAGAGAGGATCTGTCCCCTATCAGTATATGACAGAGAGTTCTCCCATGCACATTGGATGGTTTAGACTCTAAAAGTCTTTGGCTAAAGCAATTGATCAATCAGGGATAGGTTTTCCCATATAGGATTAGTAGAATAAATGCATCTCGAATGTTAAGCAGAGTTGCCTAGTCAAGAATAGGAACCAACACCGAATTCCATGTCCTAGACTAAGGTAAGAATTCATCAAGTTGGCAATATGTTTTGTTGAGCTCACCATTGATATTGAACGGGATTTCAATGTCAGAATGAAATGCCCTCGGATCGAAAGGTTAACCCGTGGAGTTGGGCTGCACATAAGTTTGGCAGCTATGAAACCAACTCCTGAGGGTAGGTTTGGAACGTTCCAAGTCAAGGACCTCGAGGCTGGGCATCGAGGGTCCTATGGAGACTTGCACTAAGTACTGCAGCCCTGTTTCGTCGGTAGGAGATGTAGGTCGTCCGTGCAGTTTTAGTGAGTTAGTTGGCAAGGTAATCAACTGACTGAAGTGGCTCGCGGGAAACGTCATATGGAAGTCTCTTAAGGCTTGGTTGGTATGACAGGATTTCTGATTCCGATAGTACGAGATTAGTCTTCTAACTTGAGGAATCATGTCAGTCACGTGCATATGAAGACTGTATCTTAGATATGGCGAGCGGTGGTTATGTTGTGAGGCATGATCATCACAAGCCTTATCCAGTGCAGTCAGAGTATATAGCGAGGACGGTGGATTCCAAGAGAGGATATGTCCCTTGTCATTATATGACAGAGAGTTCTCCCATGCACCTTGAGATGGTTTAGACTCTAAAAGTCTTTGGACAAAGAGATTGATCGATTAGGGATACGTTTCCTAGATAGGATCAGTAGAGTAAACGCATATCTAGTGTTAAGCATAGTTGCCTAGTCAAGAATGGGAAACGACACCCAATTCATGCCCTTGACTAAGGCCAGGAGACGGTCGACAGTAAGACTGTACTCGTTTGGATTTGGAGCCTAAATATTCACGCTAATATTCAACCAGTCTCTGGCGATATGGATTGTTGCTAGACGGCCACCCATGGTAACGGGCGATTTTTGATTATGGAATAATTAGAAATAATTAATTAAATTGGATTTAATTAATAATATTGATCACACACACCCAAGTCTAGTTGAGGGTGAACCTAAAGAGTCATACCGTATCATTATAGTGGGATGGAATTAATTTAGACTTAATTATAGAAGAATCGGATTAATTTAATTGGATTAAATTAATATTTAGAGAGAAAAATGATTGGATTATTTGTTTTGACCAATTCATTTGATGGATGACTTGAAATTTAATTAATTGACATAATTAGATTTTTAAGTTGGCCATTATAATTAATTAGATTAATTTTATTGGGTTTGGTCCAATTTATAAATTGGATTTATAAATTAAAGGAGAGATAATAAAAGGCTTGGATCCTTTAATTGGATATAAGGATATTTTAATGTTGGGCTTATAAATTAAACTAGATTTGATTTGAAGTCCATAAGACGTGGGCTTGATTTAGTTTTAACTAGTCAAGCCCGATCCATTAAAATGCAAGCCCGAGGCCTTGGTTAGACCATGGCTAGGCTAAGGAGGAGTCTTGCGCGAAATGATACCTTGGGGTGCACCAAAATCATCCATAAAGGTAGCTTAGAGTTTTTAAATGGTTGTTAGAGTCTTGTTAGGTCAAGATTCCTTGGTATCTTGTGACTAGGTCACATAAGCCTTATAAACCCCCATAGCCGACCAACAACTACTACAGACACAACACATACTAACCTCTCCTCCTCTCCAAAATTTTGTGCCTCTCTCCCTCCCTCATGCTCTCCATCCTTTAGTTTCTCTTTTGGTCGTAGAGAACAAAGGAAAATGAAAGGAGATCAAAACACGTTAATTCATAGCGATTATTTTGATCTCCATCTCTGCTGTGGAGATTTTACTAGGACAAATATCCACATTCTTTAGTGCTGGTGTGTCATTCTTGAGAGGGTCTCAAGATCGAGATCTGACTGTGGACGGATCCGAAAATAAAAATGAAAATGAGATAACGCTTGTAGCCGAACACGAAAGACGACGAGGGTAAAAATCTCTTTTAGATTTGTTGGAATAGGTGACCAAAAGCCAATTGGATTGGTTGTTTGTCATTCGCCAATCTTTATCAAATAATATTATATTGATGAATACGGTAAAAATTCACCATGTTGGCAGTCTGTTTTCGTTGTGCTTACCACTAACATTGAATGGGATTTCAATGTCACAGCGAAATGCCAACAAACCGAAAGTTTAAACCTATGGAGTTGGGCTGCGCATATGTTTGGTGGCTATGAAACCAACTCTTGAGGGTCGGTCTGAAACATTCCAAGTCGAGGACCTTGAGATAGGGCATCAAGAGTCCTATAGAGACTTGCACTAAGTACTACAGCTGTGTTTCGTTGGCATAAGACGTGGGCCGTCTGTGCAGTTTTAGTGGGTTAGTTGGCCAGGTAGTCGACTGACTGAACTGACTCGCGAGAATCGTCATATGGAAACCTCTTGAGGCTTGGTCGGTATGACTGAGATTCTGGGTTCCGATAGTACGGGATTAGTCCTCGGACTTAAGGAATCATGACAGTCACGTGTATATGAAGACTATATCTTGAATATGGCGAGAGGTGGCTATGCCATGGGGCATGGTCATCATAAACCTTATCCAGTGCAGTCGGAGTATGTAGCGAGGGTGGTGGATTCCAAAAAAGAATCTGTGCCCTGTTAGCATTGTGATAATGAGATCTCCTATGTGCTCTGAGATGGTTGAGACTCTTCAAGTCTATGGCCATAGCGATTGATCGAGTGGGAAAGGATTTCCTACGATGATCAGTAGAGAAAACGCATCTCGAGTATGCAACATAGATGCCTAGTTAAGGATGGGAACCGACGCCCAATTCCATGTCCTAAACTAAGATCAGGAGACGGTTGACAGTAGGACCGTATCCATATCAAATCAGATCCTGAATGTTCACGCACTATTCGCCTAGTCTCTAGTGCCATAGACTGTTGTTTGATGGCCACCCATGGTAACGGGCTATTTCTGGTTATGCGATAATCAAAAATAATTAATTAAATTAAATTTAATTAATTGTGTGATAGCACGCCCAAGTCTAGCTGAGGGTGAACCTAAAAAGTCACACACAGATCACGAAAGGTGAGGGAATTAATTTAGAATTAATTCTGAAAGAGGTGAATTAATTTAATTAGATTAAATTAATTCTTGGAGAGTATAAATGATTGGATCATTTATGAGGAATAATTCATTAGATGGATAGTTCGAAATTTAGTTATTTGGATTAATTGAATTTTGGACTTAGCCTTTTTAAATTGATTGGATTAATTTAAAAGAAGCTTGGTGTAATTAATTAGTGGGTTGGATCCATTAATTAATTAGTAGATTGACCTATCTAATTAGTGAATGGATTCATTAATTAGAAATGAGCTAGAAATAATTAGTTGGATTAGTTATGTTTGGTTGGGCTTAATTAATTAAGTGGATTGGATTCATTTAATTAATTAAGTATTTTTTGGACTTGTAAATATTTGTTTGGATTCAATATTTACATGGACTTTCTCTGTTGGGCATTTTATTTAATTGAATTAAATATTAAGTTCAACAGAAATGGTATATGGGCTCAATTTGATTCGTTGGACAAGCAAATTTAATCCGGTCCAAAATGCATCAAGCCCTAGCCCATGTTGACTTTTGATTGGTCAAAAATAGTTGAAATTTGGCTGAAAAAAATTAGCCAAATTCGTGCATAAGGTGTGTGAAAAGTGGGAGAGGAGTTTTGGAAAGTGATTGAGAAAGTTGTGGAAGTTGGAAGACTAGGTCTCCTTCCATATCTCAACATTTTCATTCCAACTCTCCTACTCACAAACCTTAGCCGTTTTTTTGTGTTTGACACACAAAGATTTTGTGCTCTCTCTCCCAAGCATCAAAAACATTCTTCTCCTCCTCTCTTGAAGTTCTTCTTTGTTTAGAACCAACTGAAGATCAAAGGAGATCGAAATACACTAATTCGTAGTGTAATTTTGATTCCTCTTCCAAGGATTTAATCCTTGCTAACACAAGGATAAATCTAACCTTTTAGGGTTGTGTGGACGATATTTAGAGGCCACTCTATGTTGGAGTCTTGCGTGGACAACCCCGGTGAGGAGATCTACCGAATTGTCGATCGGAAGAAAAAAATGAACGTAACTAAAGATTTATTCATGCTTTCATTTTTCTTTGATTCATTAGCCTAATTACATGATTAAATCTATTATTATTACACCAAACGCCCGAAAAAGATCAAGGGTACACCCCTTGATCGGGACTTAATTCTTTTATTTACCATTTCCCCAATTTTCTGCGCTTCCGCCGCGCTTCCCGGGCCGATCCACTTCCTTCAAGATTTTGTGCATATCTTACTTTATTTTTTTCATATTATTCTTACCTATTTATATGATCGTGGTGTTGGAATGGGTGACCAAAAGCCAGTTGGATTGGTTGTTTTCCATTCGGCAATCTTTATAAAATAATATTAGATTGATGAATAAGGTAAGAATTCATCAAGATGGCAATATGTTTTGTTGTGCTTACTACTGATATTGAGTGGAGTTTCAATATCACAACGAAATGCCCACGGATCGAAAGGTTAACACGTGGAGTTGGGCTGCGCATAAGTTTGACAGCTATGAAACCAACTCTTAAGGGTCGGTCTGGAATGTTTCAAGTCGAGGACCTCGAGATTGGGCATCGAGGATCCTATGGACACTTGCACTAAGTACTGCAGCCGTGTTTCGTCGGCAAGAGACGTATGTCGTCTGTGCAGTTTTAGTGGGTTAGATGGCAAGGTAGTCAACTGACTGAAGTGACTCGCGGGAATCGTCATATAAAAGCCTCTTAAGGCTTGGTCGGTATGACTGGGATTCCCGATTCTGATAGTACGAAATTAGTCCTCTAACTTGAGGAATCATGGCAGTCACGTGCATACGAAGACTGTATCTTGGATATGGCGAGCGGTGGCTGTGTCATGAGGTATGGTCATCATAAGCCTTATCCAGTGCACTCGGAGTATGTAGCGAGGACGGTGGATTCCAAGAGAGGATCTGTCCCCTGTCATTGTATGACAGAGAGTTCTCCTATGCACCTTGAGATGTAGACTCTAAAAGTCTTTGGCCAAAGCGATTGATCGATCAGGGATAGGTTTCCTAGATCGGATCAGTAGAGTAAACGTATCTCGAGTGTTAAGCATAGTTGCTTAGTCAAGGATGGGACCGACACACAATTCCATGCCCTAGACTAATGTGACACCCACTCCGTAATCCCATTTAATTACCCTCACAACTCATGATTATCCCAATAAGATAACCAACAAAGTCAACATTTGACAACCACCTCAAACGAATTACATACTTCATTAGAGTTTTTACTATTACAAAATATTAAGACACCAGCTTAGTCACAATTTCATATTCTTATGTCCATATATCTAAAGCTCCCGAATTATAATAGCACTGCTGACCCACCTATACGGCTGTCACTGGCTTATGATCTATCTCCTGAAAAGAAATATATGGCAAATTTATGAGTTGTCAACTCAGTAAGTATAGCCTTTCAGTCTATATATATATATACACACAAGCAACATGTCAAATATAAAACAATGATACCAACATAACCAATAGTTATCATACGTTATCAATAGATAAAGATATCACATAGCTACAAGCAAACATCAAAACAAGACATAATAGTGACTTTTTAGTTTGTTTTCTTAGGGCCCTGCTTAATCTAACTGGAGTGCATCACTCAATGAGCATTGTCGGCTCTCACCACTGATACCACACAGCACACAGCTCGTGTGTATCTCATCATCACCACTGATATCACATAGCACACAACTCGTGTGTATCCCATCACTCTCACTGACATCACACAACACACAGCTCGTGTATATCCCATCATAATCACTGATACCACACAGCACATAGTACGTGTGTATCCCATCACCTCCGTTGATCAATGACAACACACAGCTCGTCATTGATCATATCATCTAAGCCATTGAGTATGTCCCCAGTTAGGTAAGCCATCTTTTCGTTTTAATCCCCACATCAACATCATTAACTTACTCGTTCAATTTCATGTAATATTGTTTCCTGTCATTCGCGTTCATTTCAATTTTCATCCACTATCAAATTACACAACCACACAATCATTCAACCAACTTTCGTGTATCACAATCACAACTAAACACATAAAGTCATTCCATAGATATAAAGATAATCTTAATCGCCATCAACATCCATGAACGAGTATACATATAGTTCATGTTTTATCCATATAAATATATATACACAAATCCAACATTCAACATATGACACTCATATAGGCATATATATATACTCTAACAACAACCAACATCCACCATCAAGTATATCTATAAACAATCCACATGTATACATAAATCCAACATGTAACACTTATATTCACACACATATATATAAACCAATTAGCTATACTTACCTCACTTTTCCAATTATGTAAATAGTATAATAATGTGTACAATCTCGAACGTTGTTCCCGTGTTCTAAAATGAGGTATAAGACGTATCGTCAATGAATCGACAATATTGAAGTTCTTTCAAAAAGCACTAGATTACATTCGTACACTTCTCACTAATTTCTGAATATCTCCTTCTATAAAATTCGGATATTTATTCCATTTTCTTCTACATAAAGTGGACTCGAGTATCTTCCTATCAGTATATATCTTGATGTATTACAACAGTCCTTATATTTTTAAAAATTATCCTTACTGCCCCTGAATCAGTAATCTTCACAGTTTGAGCATTGGTCACTAATTAAATCATAACTTTATTTATAATCATTAAACTTAAAAACTGTTTTAGTATACTAAACTAGACATAATAATCTCTCGAATGATGTATGATTTACATTTTTAAACATAGAGGTAATTTTATAAAAACCTGTCCTTTGCATGTAATTGTTTTTCCTTAACAGCAACTCTGTGTGAACTTTTGAATTCTTTTCAGACAGAAAAATCATTGATAAAAGTCTCATTTGTACATAAAATATTCTTATGCTTTCCCTAGTTTTATTTATACAAAAATCATACCAATTGGATATTATATATATATAATATATATAATTAGCTATTCAAGTTTTGTACAACTCAGTTAATTTAGACAGAAACAGATTCAACTCTACTCTTTTAAAATTCTCTGAAAAGTCATATACTCTTCCAAAAAATTACCAATTTTTCAGAATATAACCTCCTATGTATCTAGTTTCAATTTAAAAAAGAATAATTTTAATTTAACCAGTAAAACTCAACTTAGAAGGTTTTAAATACACCATGTCAGATTACCCGCAGAAACAGAGCAACAGAATGTTTCCTCCGTTTAACCCATTCAAACGACCGATTTGGTTTCTTCTCAAAAGTAGAAAGTTTTAGTAAACATATCAAAGTTTCTCCAGATTCAAAACTCACCAGATTTGGACCAGTATAACACTATAAAACCACGATCTACAGAGACTATTCCAATCAGAGTCTATTCTGGTACGTCTCTTTCATTTTAATTGGGTATTTCTTCCATTTTGACTAACATGCAGCTCCTATACGAATTTAACCATGAAAGACAAACTTACCAAATCTCCTATGAAAATTCCCAAAAGATGATGAAGATGATGAAAAGCAACTCCACCCCCTTCTCCCTTCTCTTCTCTTTCTCTTCCCTTCTCTTCTTTCTCTTCTCTTTCCTTCTCTTCTCCTTTGTTTTTCCTTTCCTCTTTCTCTCTCACCCCCGCTCTTTCTCTCTTTTGTTTTCTACACTCTTCTAGAGTGTAGTCTCTATTTTTATATATGTATAGTTAATTATATATATATATAAGTTTGTAAGTGGGTGTATGTATATATATATATTATAGTATTTGATATATATATATTGGTAAAGATGCATAGAGTTCACACCTTGTCCTTATTCCACTACCTCGTCTCATTTTTCATCTTATTTGTATTTTGTTTTACTAACTTTAGTATATAGGATATAGATATGTATACATCAAAAGCAGATTGTATTTGTTCCCTCTCATTTTTTTTATGATTCTACATTTGTAACCCCACAATTTCTATTGTTTAAATTTTCACTCATCCCAAGAATTTATCATATCAAATAAATTTCTACTTAAACACCAAAATATTATATAAATCATCACACCGCTTATCCATTTTATTAAGCAAATAAATGGTAATTATGTATTAACATATGAGGATGTTACAACTAAGGCCAGGAGACGGTTGACAGTAGGACCGTACTCGTATAGATTCGGAGCCTAAATGTTCACGCCAACATTCACCTAGTCTCTAGTGCCATGAATTGTTGCTAGACAACCACCCATGGTAACAGGCCATTTTTGGTTATGGGATAATCGGAAATAATTAATTAAACTAGATTTAATTAATTGTGTTGGTCACACATGCCCAAGTCTAGCTGAAGGTGAACCTAAAGAGTCACACCCTACCACTATGGAGGGATAGAATTAATTTGGAATTAATTCTAGAAGTGTCGGATTAATTTAATTGGATTAAATTAATCTTTGGAGAGAATGAATGATTGGATCATTTAGTTAGACCTATCCATTGGATGGATGACTTGAAATTTAATTAATTTGATTAATTAGAATTTCAAGTTAGCTAGTAAAATTGATTGTATTAATTTTATTGGGCTTGGTCCAATTTATAAATTGAATTTATAAATTGAAGAGAGAGCTTGGGCGCAGATCTTTTAATCAGATTAAAAGATAAGGAGTTTAATGTTGGGCTTATGATTAATTAGATTAAATATAAGTCCATAAGACGTGTGCTTGATCCTATCGAGCCCGATTCATTAAATACAAACCCAAGGCCTTGGTTGGACCTTGGCTAAGTTAAGGAGGACAATTTTAGAAGGTTCTTTGGCTGATTTAGAAGCCAAAATTCGTGCTTAAGGGTGGCTAGGGTTAGGATGGTTGTTTTGGAGCCTAACTAGGTTAGGACTCCTAGTATGTGTATGACTAGGTCATATATATACCTTCATTAAACCCTAGCCACACACACAACACATACTAGCCTCTCAAAACCTCACAAAATTCGTGCCTCTCTCTCTCTCCTATGTTCTACATATCAGTTTTTTCATTTGGTCTTGGAGATCAAAAGAAAAAACGAAAGAGAGATCCAAACACGTTAATTCATAGCGATTGTTTTGATCTCCATCTCTTCTGTAGAGATTTTGCTAGCACGAAATCTCCGCATCCTTTAGTGGTGGTGTGTCATTCTTGGGAGGATCTCAAGATCGAGGTCTCGTCGTGGACGGATCCGAAAACGAAAACGGAGAGGAGACAACGCTTGTAGCCGTACCAGAAAAACGACAAAGGTAAAACTTCATTTTTTGCTTCTTCTATTTTTCTCGTATTTCTTGGCCTATGTATTATTTGATACACCTAATGCCCAAAAAAGATCAAGGGTACACCCCTCGATCATAATTAATTTCGTTAATTATCGTTTGTTTTAGTTTTTTTCGATTATTCATGCTTCCGCCGGCTTTCCGGGCCGATCCGCTTCCTTCAAGTGGTATCAGAGCCCGGTTCGTTGTATAGGCCTAAGAATCCAATGTGTATTACGTGTTTCAGCATATTTACATGTTTTTAATCGACTTTGAAAGCATATTTTTTTATTTTAATTGCATATCTAAATCTAGGGTTTATGTATTTTATTTTGCATTTAATTTTGGACATGTGGTTTTTTTATTGAAATTTCGAATTTCTTAAAATTGATTATTTTCTTGTTGTTTCAGAAATTGCAGAAAAAAAAGGTTTTAGAAAATTAAAAAAAAAAACGAGCAGCGGCCGATGCTTCCGACCGTCTGGCAGGCGCGCGCGCGCGCCGGCCAGTGCGCGCGCGCGCTGGGCGTGCGCGCGCTGTGCGCGACCGGCCTGCACGCTGGGCGTGCGCGCTGCAGCAGGCAGGGGCACGCGCGCGGCAAGCAGGCTGCCTGTGCGTGCGCGCGTGCCTGCTGCCCACTGGCTGGGACGGCCGGCCGTCTGACCTGATTTTTTTTTATATTTTCATAATTTTTTATTTTTGATTTTTATGATTTTTCTGCATATTTTTCTGAAACAGTTAATTTTGGTGAATTTAATTTTTGGTTGAGATTTGGTATTTCCCAAGATTAAAATTATTAAAACTAATTTGAATGGGTTTTCAAACATGAATTGATTTTTGCATGGATTACACTTATGTCCATTATTACGTTGCATTATTTTACATATAAATTTATGAGATTTGATGAGTAATTAATTAGTGATATTGGATGTCATTAATTATAATGCATGGTTTGCATTATATTTTGGGTGCATGTTTATTTTGAAAATAAATGTGCTATTTTGTTTATTGGATTAACATGGATGATCACGAAGCCTATTGGACCCTGTGTATGGTGTATTTTCTGTTGGGTTGGGGCCTGCGTGCCTCTTGTTTTCCTTTTTCTCTTCGTTTTTAGCCTATTATGTTTAAGGCTTGCTTTCTCCCTATTAATGTGCTCCCCCAACTGATGATTGGGGTTTCTTTTTAAGTTGTAATGAGAGCAGAATCGGTGGAGAGGATTTTACTTTATTTTAATAATTGTAAAGAGCAAGCCCAGATGATGGAGGCTCATAGAGGAGGCCATGGGTTGGCCCACGGAGATCCATGGATAAGAGGCCCGAAGGACGGAGCCCACGAAGGAAAAGAAGAAATAAAGAGAGATTACAAGGCCCATAATTTGTTAATGGATTAAATATCTTGTAATAATGTAGGCCTATCCTTAGATTGACCATAGATCCACTGTGGGCTCAGTGGGTCGCATAGGTTTTGGGCTTGTGATCATCCAACAGGGGCATGCTAGGCTTTTATTTTGCATGCGATGCGTTTTATTTAAATGCATTATATATTGGATATATTGTCATGCAAGATATTAATTGTGATGAGGCCTCGGTCAAACTACTAAAATGAACTCTCACTTGGTTTTACCAAGTTAATAATATTAGACCCAAAAATTGGAAATAAACACAATGGCTCGTTATTCCATACATCCCATCCACAGTAATGTAATGAGGAAGCCAATTTCACCCATACGTGGTCTCACGAGTCGTGGCACGTTTGGACTGAAATGAAGCTGCACTGTTACTGTGAACGAAGTGAATACACACCTATTTCCCTGTGTCACGAGTCGTGGGGGGCGATAGTGTGTGCTATGATTCGGTTGATGGATTAGGACTAATGCCAAGTGATGTAATTTCCATGCCTTCCATCCACAATAATATAGTGAGGAAGCTGATTTCACTCACACGTGGTCTCACGAGTCGTGGCACGTTTGGATTGAAATAAAGCTGCACTATTATTGTGAACGAAAAGACTATGCTTCTATTTCCCTGTCTCACGAGTCGTGGGGGGCAATAGTTTGCTGTATGATTCGATTGATGGGTCGGTCTAACACCAAGTAACGTGATTTCCTTGGAGTCCTCGGAATCACGTGAAAAGGTGAGGCAAAATATCTTGGGGATGTTGTAGGACGAGAATGGTATTGGATACCTTCCACAAGGTTATTTCCACGTCAATCGTAAAAGCGGGGCATGGAGAATTTCGCTTGTGGACCTCAAGCCCACTAGGAAAATGGTTTTCCCGAAACCCCATTTGAGAGTGATGGGCTTTCGCAGAAATAGTGGGAGGGTTAATAACTGAAGTCCAAGTCCTTAACTTGAACCTAATATTATAATAATCTGCTTATTTTTCTGTTTATTGTTAATTTCTAAGAATCCACTTAACTATACTTGAGGCTAATATTTAATGGAACAAACTTTTTGGATTGACTGAGAAATCTGAGGATGGTCCTCGATTTCAAGAACCAGACTTAAGTTTTGGATAAGTCGCTACCTCGACTTTTTCGGAAGGGTTCCTGCCGGAGAACGTTTGACGTTCGAAAAGTTTACTCAGTGGCATAAGAACAATCGAAAAGTACATAGTATCGTACTGGGCTCGATGAGTAACGAGATCCAGAAACAGTATGAAAGGTATGAGGACGTCTTGTTGATAATGCACCACATGAAGAGAACTTTATGCGGCACCGGAATGGCATATTAGATATGCCATGATGAAGGCATTCTTCGGCATGAAATTGCATATTAGATGTGCCGTGACGAAGGCATTCTTCGGCATGATAATGATTAAGGGATCGTACGTACGTGAGCATGGAGTGGTGAAGTTTTCCCTAGTGGAGAAGCTCAAAGACCTCCAGGCTGATTTCAAGGAGGAAGAAACGTACGTTGACTTGATTCTATAATCACTATCTCTCTCCCTTGATCAATTTACTTTCAGCTATAACATGAATGGGCTTGAGGAAAACCTTCATGAGTTGATTAATATATTGGTCAAGTACGAGGCAACGATTGAAAAAATCTGCGCCGACGGTACTAATGGGAGAGGCTTCAACCTCTAAAGCGAAGGGCAAGGTTGCCGGATGCGAGAAGAGGAAGAAGGGTGAGATGTTTTCTACCACTGCTAACACTTCAAATATTCCTGTTACACGCTAGGCGGGGGTAAAGGAAAGAGGAAGAGGGTTCGTCAGTTAAGGATTCCGAATGATGTTTGTATTTTGCCGAGAGAAGGGCCATTGGAAGAGGGAGTGTACTAAGCTCCTCTCCAATGAAGGGATAAATATTTAATTGAGTATTAACGTAATCACCATTCTACTCTTGGTATTGGATACCAACGAATTCATAATTTTCAAATGGTTTGTAGATGGTGATGAGGAGTAGAAAAGCCGAAACAAAAGGTCCTAAGGCTTAGCGATAGCAGTGCTGTTGCTATAAAAGACTAGGGGCTTAGTTAGGCTTAATGGTGATCATGTTAGGATAGTATCTATGTAACCTAGCATGATCGAAATAATATTTTCAATTATTGTTGGACAATTTTGATTACATATTTTGATCAATAAAGTCTCTTATTTGACATTGAATGGATTCATGTCTGTTAGGTGAAACAAATACTATTTCATAATTGGATTATAATACCCAAATAAAGAATAAAATAATAATCAAAGAACCCAAGCTTACAGTCCTGGTAGGTCAATCTATTCTAGTTGAGGAAGAGAGAGATTGATGGATTCAAAGAGCACTAGAAATAGGTGATTTGGATCTATTAGCTTTCAAAATCTTACTGAGAAGGAGAAAGACCGCAAAAGCTCTTTGTGGGACAAAATGAGTTTACCAGTTACATGTTGGATTGGATCCAGTGTGATATCTGTGAGTTACTAAAATACGCAAGATCGCTGTGCGGGTTCACCAGTCTAATTTTATTTGATGAGGTTCAAAGAATTAGACTCGGAGTGGTGATCCAACATGATCAACTTTCGATTGAATCGAGAGGGTGTGTATTTAGTGAGAGTTCTTTATGAGAATGTGATTCTCACTCGGTGAAATTCTTCCTGAAAGGACCACGGTTGATCGATCTCTGATAAGGAAGAAATCAAACTAAGTTGGACTTTGTTTGATTGGTGTTTCAATGAAACAGATTGGTCCTTACTGTATGATGAAACTCTCGTCCCACAAAGTACTTGAGTTAATAGGATGGTCTTATACACGTCAAGGAAATAGTGGGAGTAAGTTTTCATATAACTTCTCAAATGCATCATTCGTAATCAACTACATCTCTAACTGACATATCCAGTCCTTATTTGTCCATGGGAATTGGATTTTAATCCAAAAGACATAAGGAGGAGCATGTTGGACATCGTTTGGAATCAATGGCTTAGAGCCTAAGATTCACTAAGAAGTTCAAACTGGGTTTGAGACTTCGTAAAACTGGAATCTTCATTTTTATCTAAAGATCATACTAGGTATAATTTGATAAAATGAGCCCAACGTCAGTAGGAGTTGGTGTGAGTTCCAATGTGTTTAGTGCATAAATGTTTTTCCATTGGAATGAGGTTAGATGTTTGAGAAACACTAAGACACATAAAGTTGTTCACAAAATTCTCCATAAAAGGAATTAGATTCCCACATTAGGGTTGAGCTATTCAAAACTCAATCATGGTTGATTAATGAGAAAGCTCAGATGTCTTGGAAATTCCTACGTCTGTGCGAAGACAACACGAGAGTGTTGGTTTTGGTGTGTTGGACCTGATATTATGTAAGCTTAGGGCATGACACAACGTATATTGGAAATACATCAATTGGCAATAGACAGTTGTGAAGAACAGTCTTTAATTCCTGAATAAGGATTAAAGAAGTGTGTATGATACACGATTTGTGGAGAGTTAATTCTGGAAGGCTAAAGCGATACTAGCTTCCAGACTCATGTGAACAATGGATAAGTCCAAAGTATAATCACGTTCGGACTTGATGGTAGGCATGGTAGCTTGGAGGATTTCAAGCAAACACCCCCATCTTAAAAGTTGAATGTGGGGTGACTTTAGCAAGTCAGTCTAGAAAAGTGGTTTGGAATCGAAAACAACATCCATTAGATGATGTGGTGCCTAGCACAGCCAAGCCAGTTGTAGCCTTAGAGGCAAACGACAAGGCTAGGGAAGAGCTTATGGGCCCGAGATCTCATACAAGATCCGCGAAAATTCTTAGATAACAACCATCTGCAGGCAGCGATGGTGAAAGGAAATACACGGTTGGACCGTATAGATCCAGCAGAAAATAAAGTAGACCCACAAAACCGAGTCGGTATCGTAGATTGCTCATGCCAGAGGTTCTGAGAGACACGGGTAATTGGCTAATGGACAGTGGGAGATTGTTGGAATGGGTGACCAAAGCCAATTGGATTGGCTGTTTTCATTCGACAACTTTATCAAATAATATTAGATTGATGAATAAGGTAAGAATTCATCAAGATGGCAATATTTCATTGTGCTACCACTGATATAGAGTGGTTTCAAATATCACAACAAAATGCC
>JACGWL010000966.1:0-51216 GCA_034509725.1 Sesamum angolense
TCTATATAGAATATTTGGTCGAATTTAATATGACCTGAGACAGTAATTCACGTATTTTTGTATTTAGACTTGGGATAAAAAGAGAATATCTAATTAAAAACGTTGCTATACTGTGTTGAAATGGAGCTCTATATAGGACTTTGTGTTTGATTAATATAGTGGTTAATAGAACTTATTTTGCGATGTTCACAGTTAATCGATAATTCATAAAAAGTTTTGATTTTGCAAGATGGATTAATACAAAGTACGATAGAATCTCTTCCTACTTGAAACCCGCAATAGTGTCTATAAACATACATATGTACTTGCTGTAGTATGCATAGTTATGATTATGCAAATGGTTTTGGGTAATATTCGACCTAAATTGAGATTAATATTTCAGTATTTTATAAAATTCCTGACGAAATTGTTGAATTTTAAATCTGAAAGTATCAAAAAACTGTCACAGTGGATATGCTATGCATATAGATTGAACTAAAGTTGCGATTTTCCAAACCAAGGACATAATTTCTTAATGAGTACATTAGGAATCATATAAGAGTGAACAATTTTCTAGAATAAAAGAGTAGAAATAAAAGATGGTTATATAATAATAGTTGATTGATTAAATATAGCTTATATTTTTTGGGTAGAAGATAATTCTATAAAAAAAAGTGTAGCGAGAAATTGTGATTATATTTAGTACACTTAAAATTGATACACTAGTGATCATATAATATGCATATTTTATCGATTTCTCCAAGAAACATTGATTATAAGGAAAAATTATGCTACATACACTCGTTCATCATGATAAACTTCATCTGATACCTAAAGAACCAAAGTGATATTTAACTCAGTTCAAGAACTCGCAATGCTAGGATAAAGATATGAATATTTGGTATGAGAGTCGTACGGTTAAAACAATATGCTAAATACATACATATATTTATCAAAATCTAAAGTATTATAATGTATTAACCAATCATTAAAATTTGACAAAAAAAAATAAAAAATAAAGTATTTGAAATTCTCCTAAACCCCCATAAAACTACAACCTATTTGATATCCATGTAAAATATTTCAAAAAACTGAAAAAAAATAAAAAAGTACAACAAAACAACCTCAAAACAAATAAAAACTTCAAACATACATTAACATAGTTTAATAGGGTTTGTATACACTTACCTTCTCAAGACCGAGACCTTCTAGCCTTTAGCTTTACTTTCCACTGGTATAGATCCGTTTGTGAGGCTCTAATGTCTAAAAATAAGTCACGATCGGTGGTACATTCTTATGATGCTTGTTGCACAAGGAGGAATGGATTTTGTGGCATGAACGAAAGGTTTGAAGGAATAAGAAAGAGAAGAAGATAGAGCGTCTTTTGCAAGGCGGGAAAAGCTTAAGGGTGTTTTTGCCTTTTTTATTCTTTTTTTTTTTTTTTTTTTGCCTAATTATTTTTACATATTTTTTATTTTTTATGTGAGGACAAAAGTATAAATTGCATAATTTCATTAGTCAAACTCAACTATGGTTAGTTAGAGAGGTGTATTTGTAGTTTTCATAGTAAGATGGGAGAATTTATATATTCCTATAGTAAGAGGGAGGTCTACAATTGGTCACTCGCTCCAAGGCCGCACCCCATCCTCCTTTTTCGCCCCGTTTTTCTCGGGACACAGGTGGTTCCCCTAGGCACCAATGTTTCTCCCTTAACTAGAGCCTTTATATGCACTAGTCCCTTGTGCAGAAGCAAGAAGGTGAATCTACACTATTTTTTGAGTTTTTGGGGGGTGTTGACTCTGGGTGATAAGCGCACTCTCTCCTCTATCTCCAAGGAGGGTTTGGCTGGCTTGCTCTCCTACCACGTTACTAAGGTTTTTTAATTTTATCTCGTCTTTTATCCTGGTTTGATTGCGTACTGTATGTTTCTTCCCTCAGGCGGTTGTAGTATCAGGGGAAATGATGTCTTGGCCCCAGGCTACACTTGGATCTCCCTGGCAGACAGTCAATGGAAAAGGCTAGAGGAAAGGGTTGAGCTCCCAGGTGCGCGGCTGAAAGAGGACAAGAAGAAGGCCTTAGGGAAGTGCCAGCTTTTTGACAAATACACCATGATAGTTCCTCAATTTTTTAATAGATTTCACTATGGTACCTTACCTTTACGTTTTAATGAAATCTAATTTAAGTGAACAAAAATATTCCACTGATGAGGGATAAAATTGAAAAAACTCATATACTTTAATTTGTAAATTATCAAAAGTATCATATAATGTTACTTTTTACACTACACGAAAAATGCCTTATTGGGACAGATTTTTGGGATATCTAACATTTGTCCCAAAATCTGTCCCAAATTAGAAAGGTTTTGGAACGACTTTGGATGGATTTTGAACGGCATGTCTTGTACTTGCACGTATCGTCCTAAAATTAGAAGTTCGCTCCAAATTATGTTCAAAAATCGGACCAAAAAAAGTATCCATCATAATCCATCCCAAATATCGTCCCAATCTTCTAGTAGTAATAATTTGTGATGTAGTTTGGGAAGATCTGCACATGGTCCTAATTTTGGTACAACATTTGGGACGACTTGGTATCATTTTGGAATGGCATGTCAATGATCCATTTAAATTCAAATTGTCCGCCCCAACTTCTTCCCCAAAATAGCGTCCCTGTTATCCAAATTCTAGTAGGTTAAAATTTTTAAGAAAAAATAGGACTACCATTGGGACGGTTCCTACACAGTCATCCCAAATGTCGTCCCAAATTGTATAATACGTCTGATTTAAAAGTTACGTCTCAAACCATCCGTAAGTCTGTCCCAAATTTGTATTTTAATTATTCATCCCAAATGGAATTTGGGGCGACATTCCTTTTCAAAAAAAAAAAAAAACACGTTTCAATGGTTGTCCCAAATCGCCTGGAAGGTTGTGCCAAACTCATAGTTTAATTATTCGCCCTTTGGACATGCTTTTGGACGGCTTTAGTAGACCGCCCCAAATTCCATCCTAAATTTTGGGACGGCTTTAGCAAACCGTCCGAAATATTTTCCTACGGGGTATTTTAAGACGGACATCGTTTGTTCCAAAATCATTCCAAACTTCGTCCCAAAAATGATGGGACGTCGACCCAAAATCCATCCTAGTAAGTCCTTTTTATTGTAGTATTAAGGTTAATTACACTTAGACCCCTAAAAATGTGAAACTATACTTTTTCTCGAAAAATTTTGAAATTACACTTACACCCCTTCTCAAAATTCATCGTTTACACCTATACCACTTTCATTAGGGTTTGTATAAAAAATTGCTGAAATTTACATAAATTTTCAATTTACTCCTCATTCAACACCCCAACTAATAATTTTTACTTGTAAGTAAAAAATATAATCATGTTAACCTTACCCCCATATCCACAACTGTATTGAAATCCCCCATCACCAACCACGGATCAAAAATATTATCCGCTAGTTGTGTAAGACATTGCCATAGAGGTCTTCAGTCACTTAATTCATTAGCTCCATATACCACAGAAATCAGAACATGTAAATGTGTCTGTCTAATCAGAAGACGACGGTGAATAATTTGAGCATACACTGTAAGAATCTCAACATCAATATTATCATGTTTCCAAGCAAGCCAAATTCGTGTCCCTGGCCCCGTATAGTCAACAAACCATTTCCAAGTATGTGACAGTAAGGATGGACACGAGATATATTTCTAGCAGAAACTCTAGTTTCAAGTAGACCTATAGAAGACAGATTAAATTCATAAAATCAAGTCAAGTACCACCATCTGATGATCACGACGGTTTAGTCCTCTGACATTCCATACAGCCGCATTAATCATTAGTCACCATTAAGGGTTGTTTCTGTTAGGTCCCGGGTAGAGCATTCTGTTATTTTCTCTTCTTCCACTAGTATGTCAAACGGATTATACAATAAATCTCTTTTTTTGTTTTATATTTTCAGACGGTGACCTCGTCATGTGTTGGCGCATACTCGCACTTCAGTTGGCATTCTAGTTCCCTCCTCACGATCAACTTGTTTTTTCGGTGCATTTGTTGGCCCCTCATTCGATTTTACAATTGTCTACTTTTGCACATATACGCTAATCGGGGGATTACGTTGTCTGCATGGTAAGACAGTTGTCCGTGTGATGACCCAGGCTATTACATGCACGACATTTTGGGGTACCCATTCATATTCGACATCCAAACGACATGGTGTCTCTCCTCCTTCCTCGGTCGGCATCATAATAACAATGTATTTTAGTAGTTTAGAAGATATATCTAGCATAATGCATACACGAGCGAAATCCAGTCTCGTGTATGACTTAGTAATTGTATTGGGATATAATGGACGACCTATTCCACTTGCCACCATGCTAAGACCCTCGTCGGTCCAGAACTCAACATGTAGGTATCAAGTTTTATCCATACTGGCACTTGAGTGTGTTTATGTTTTCTCAGTGCCATTCCCGGTTCCCATCGTTGTAGTACTATCGGTTGGCCTTGAAACAACCGGGGTCCTCTATCTATTACTTCTTCCATCGCTGCCATTATCTTAAACTTAAAGAAGTAAAAATCATTGGCAGTTGCAATGACCTCCGTAACAAGTTGCCATACCGATCTCACATATTCATTAAGATGGTGAAAAAATAATTTCTTCCAAGGAAATAGCCAACCACCGTCGTCTTCCATCTTTGGGAACCATCACGAATAACATCCATCGACGGACGAATAACAATTTCCCATTTTGCGACTCAGGAGGGATATATGAAAATATTTTACATGAAGAATTATTGAAAGCCTCGGCAAATATATCAATAACAGGAGGATCATTAAGTAATGGAATGTTACCTATGAACAAACCAGTTGCCGTCGGGTCATGTCTAGGAATATTTGCCACCGTAGGTTCACCAATTCCCAGTGTGCAAGTCGGGGACTCAGAAATAGTCATGGTTGTCACCGCGTAAATCATCATAGGCAATTTCTCCCACCTATCCGAAACCCAAGTTGCTTCTTTCCCAATGAAGATTTCATGAACTTGTTTATTATCTTCAATATTTAGGACTGGGATCGCTATCTACACATGGTCATGCATATCCCTTGCTATCGGCAAATTAGTAGCTACATCGATCATCTTCGCCGCCTCCCTGCATGCTATGTGAGATCCCCCAGCTTGGGTCCCTTCCTGTTCAATTTCAGTAATTCATGGGTTATCCACCACTACTCTCCCAAACCTTGCCTCCCATTTAGTACGTAGACTTTCAAGAATGGCAAAAGATTCTGCATCCCCATGTTCAATTACCTTTTATGCCAATCCTAGAAATTGTTGAAACTTGAACTTTTTTTTTAATCTCATCATCCCCCCATCATCCTCATCATCTATTTCTACCACCGTCCGTCCACCATTGTCCGCTTCCCCAGGGTTAGGGTTTTGTGTGTGTAGAGCGTGAGAGGAAGACGAGAGAGAATTCGTCATATTCGTAGACTCTCCAATGGGCACAATATTTGAGTACATGAAAATATTAAATGATGAATTAATGTAATATTTTTTGCTAACATAAGCATTTTTATCCAATCCCTAACTAGAAGGGGATCAGGTGTAAATGTAATTTCAAAATCTCTTTGTGAAAAAGTATAAATTTCGTATTTTTAAAGGGAGTCTTAATGTACTAACCCTACTTTAATTTTCACAACTAAAATACAAATACTAATAAAATAACTACTCCTAATTCAGAAAAAAAAAAAACAAAATGTAATAAATATTTTTAGTTATGCCCAGGTATTAAAAGGAAAAATTTATATAAAAATTAATTTACATGATTAATCTCAATTAGCATCGTCTTTATTTTAGAAAATTGATTTTTTTTCCACATTGATTATCAAACTTGTTCATAATGTTTTATTATTTTATAATTTTGTACCATATTTATTTCTCAACATCAATGTGAAACTCATAGTTTATAACTTATATTTAAATCCAAATTCAAAAGGCATTGCAGAATTTAAAGAGTATATTTAATTTGGATTTATAAATTTATTTATTTCTCTGAATCGTTAGTAGGAAGTTGTTTTATTCATATTTTTATTTTTCTTTAGTTATAAAAAACAACTTATTTGGGTGCATAACATTTTTTAATTGACGCCAAATTATTAAAGTACATGTTTTTTTTTAATTTTATTTCTCATTAATGGGATATTCCATCCATTTTTAATTATATTCCATTAAGTCTTAATGGTCAGGGAGGTACGTACCATAGTGAAGTCTGATTAAAAAATGAGGGACTGTTATGATACATTTAAAAGATGAGGGACTAAAGTGAAATAAAAAATAAGGGACTTATGAAGATATTTGACCATAAAAATATTAGGGAAGGTGTGTACATAATTTTAGGAAGTCTAATTGGGGGCATATTTGCAACTATCAAACACTTGAATTACTCCTAATTTTAGGAATTTATAAGATATTGTATTTTATTTTAAAAATATGTTTCTAAAGTGTTTGAAGAAAATAAGGAATTAAAGCTTATAAGATATTTTCACACACACACTCTTTATATGGATTTTTTTTTTTTGCTATTTAATTTTTTTAATATTCAAGAAAGAGAAAATACTTCATTATTTAATAAAAAAATTGTTATAGTTAAAAAAAACAAAATTGATATTGATATTATATATATTTGTTGAAAAATATAAATTCAAGACATTATAAATTATACGATTAGATATAATTATTCATTAACAAAGATATTATCAATTATATATCTATATATATTAATATTTCGACTAGCATGAATGTATATATATATATATTATTTTTATTCAAAAGTTTAGGTAATAATTCATTTTTTTATTGTAAAAAAATTATATATTAAATTTTTATTTAAAATTAAACTAATGTTTACTATTTCTAAAAGCGTTTTAAAAATATTTAAAACAAAATATATCAAGAAATAACAACTTATTTGGTTTTTATAATATCATGTCCATTTTAGTCATTTTACCAATTAAAGACCTTATTATGCCAAACACCCTAACATGTTATAAGATACTTTCACTTCTTAAAAGTTTTAACATCTTATTTTATCCGAACACTTTAGGAGCTTATTTTTAAAATAAGATCCAACATCTTATAAGATATTTTAAATAAGCTCGACCAAACATCCTCTTAATTTAGCTTATAAGATATTATAAGAAAAGGTTAGAAAAGTTAACTTTTTTTTAAAAAAGCTTATAAGATCCAAAACAACGTATTTTAAGATCTTAAGCTCTTAAAAAAATCACCCAAACAAAATATTGAGAGCTTATAAGCTTAGTCAAACACCCTCTTAATTAAGTTTTAATTCAACATTCATGCAAACATCAACAAAGTTTGCCAATGTGGCTAACAAATGAGCCTATTTATTAGGGTAAATTACATCTACCTCCCCTGAGGTTTGGCATAACTACGAATACCCCCTCGTTGTTTGAAAAATTATAAATACCCCCCTAATTTTAACAACCGTCTAACAATTACCCCAATCTATCCATTTTTTATAGTGAACTAACCAAAATACCCTTATGAATTAAAAATTATAATTTTATTTATTTTTTTAAAAAATATTTTTTTATCAACTAAGGGGATAATTTTTTTTTTATAATTTTTAAAAAATTTTCATCCATCCCATTCAATATTTTTATAAGATTTTAATTTTTTTTTAAAAATAAAAAAAAATACAGTAAGGGCAAAGTCCTGACATTTCTATACCTCCATCCAAGGATTACATAATTTTTTCAAACATCAGGGGGACATTTGTAATTTTTCAAATAACGAGGAAGTATTTGTAATTAAGCCAAACCTCACGAGAGGTGGTTGTAATTTATCCTATTTATTATACAATAACAAACATTACGTCATTTATAAGAAGCTAAATAGTTTTGGGACTGGTAACCCATTCCAAAATAAGTTTTGCAAAATGATGGCCAAAACCCGTCCTGAAATAAGTATAGAAAAAAAATAAGGACAAATTTTCAAACAAATTTTGGGTGGTATTGCGAAGTTCATATGAAAACCCGTCACAAAATCCGACAGAAATCTTAATTTTATGTTTTCAGTACGATATCTCCACATTCATGAATTGAATTTGTACTAAACTTTAACGCATATAATTAAATTGTATATGTTTAATCATATCAAACGGTCTAGTTTGAAATAGAATGGTCTGATTGAACATTGCACCAGTCTAAAAATATAATCTTACATTCTAGATACAATATCTCCCCAACCGTGAAATGAATTTGTCTTGCATGTAAGATTATGTCAATTTGATCATATTTGACGATCTAATTTAAAATCTAATAGTCTAATTGAACGATGCGGTATAACAATAGAAGATTACAGTAACATCAATATACAATATTGAAACTGTAAATATACAAATTTAATTCATATTATGAACATACGAAAGAAAAAAAAAAAACTTCTTTTTTGTTTCTTAATGTGCTTATTTGTGTTATTCTATAATTTAATTGCTTTATGGGAATATCTACGTGTTCAAAATAAATATTTTATTTATTTTTATTATTTTAAGA
Source organism: Sesamum angolense (assembly GCA_034509725.1). NCBI lineage: Eukaryota > Viridiplantae > Streptophyta > Magnoliopsida > Lamiales > Pedaliaceae > Sesamum > Sesamum angolense. The sequence continues at coordinate 8,548 of JACGWL010000966.1, forward strand.
ATAATTATTCATTACTTTTGAGATGGTTTTGGAATGGAATTGTAGTTTTGGAACGGGTTCAGAAATGGTAAACTAAAACGACATATTACTACATAATTTAACTAAAAGGGATCAAAAACGGAGAAGAAAACTGTTAATGGAAGATCCATACTGTAAAAAATAATTATTTTAATAGATTAAAGAGGTAAATACACTTTGCTCTTTTGAATTATTTTAATGCAATATTTATCTTCTTAAACTAGTAAATATAGCACTTATCCTCAATTAAATATTTGGACAATACTGTCCTTATTGTATGTATATATATATATACATTTAGTTCAAAGGATTAATTTCTTCTTTTTTTATCAATTTTCAATTTTAAATTTAATTAATTTTCTTAATTGAAAATTTTATTTTTATTATAATTAGGTAAAATATAATTAGTAAGTTAAATTGCTCAATTTTTATTACATTTTATAGACTCGAAGTTAAGTAAGGAATGAAATATTTATATATTTATACACAAAAAAACTTTCATGTAAAAGATTTTATAAATATGATAATAAAATTAAGTTATTAACTATTTATTTTTGGAATAAAAATGGGTAATTACGTAATGGCTTTTTGAATGTTAAAAAATATGGTAAGATATATTTATTAATTTCTTTTCGAAAAATGTTAAAATTTTGATTAAGCATATAATTATCAATTTCCTTTCAAAAGCATATGACTTAGATTACTCTGCTTTAATATAAATTCTTCACTTATTAATTTTTTTTAGTTATAAAATAATTTAGTGATGATTTAATATGCAAAATACTGAAATACATTGAAAATAATATATATATATATAACTATTTGAGCCATGAGGGGCATTTTTTTCCAACCAAGAAAATAAATATTATATTTATTAGTTTAGAGGGATAAACGTTACATCAAAAATAGTTCGTGGGATAAAGTGTAACTTTACCCTAGATTAAAATAAAAAACTTACTTCATGATATACATCAAGAGAGTGATGTAAGTTTGAAATAATGAATCAATCATTAAAAAGTATATGGTTAAAATAAAAATAAATGATAATGATGAGATAAATAATATTTCTTGAACAGATAATATATAACCTCTGAATTTTTGTATCTGTTTAAGACAATTACAAACTGATTAGTATCAAGATCTAAAAAATAGAATTTTGTTTGCATAAGTACTAATTTTTTAAGATTATAAAATGTTGTTTAGATGATTTTCTAGATAAATATAAATTATATTATAATTTAAAATAAATGAAATTAATTTTCTAATCAATAAAATATATTTTTAGTAATTAAAAAAAATCCAAAACACCAGGAAAAAGTATAAGGTCAAAATTAAACTAATTTAGTCAAAGAACGTATTGCTATAGGTTTAACATCACTTTTTGGTCCCTCAATTATATCACTTATCTATATTTAGTCGCTTAAATTTCAAAACACATCACGTTTTGTCCTATATTTGAAGATTCCATCAAAGATGGTCATCGCTGTTAAAAATCCATTAAAACTAACAGTTGTGGCCAAAAAAGTTCGTATAGGTTCCCGTTCACATTCAGAGAATCAAACCAAAAGCAATACCATAAAAGAATAGTACGATACCACTGCACTAAATCATATTAGAAAAAAAAAATGACTATTGATTATAATTTTAATAGCTATGAACTAAAAATCATGGTAAGTAAATTTTATTGACCACGGTTAAATAACTGTTGCAAAAATATAGATTTTCTATTAAGAAAAAGTTATTTGCTATGGTTAAGAAGCATAGTAAAAATTTTGTTATGGCTTTTAGCCATGGCAAATGTTTTAGCCACCTTCGCAGATACTATGGCCAATAACCATTGCATGGTCATGGTTAATGACTTTGTTATGATTTTTTATATTTTTAACCATAATAATTAATCATGATTAAATATTGCATTTTTTGTAGTGTCACTACCGTAAACGAATAGTATGACTTCTTCTCGAAATTCTGTTTCAGTTGTCCATGTCTTATAATCGCCCTTATTACACCGCAAATCTTACTGTAAGGTCCTGGGAAATATATTTTTGGTCTCATTCGTTTTTTACTTTTTTAGAATGGCATTTTAACTCTGTATTTTTTGAATTTTCGCGATTTCAGTTCTTTCCTCTGTTGGAGTTTACCTCTACTAGCAAGAAGAGTAAACTCCGAGGGAAAAAAACGGCTGAAAATCCAAAATTAAAAAAATACAAAATCAAATACTACCCTAACAAGTTAAAAAAACAAAGCAAAACAAAAATGCTAGCAAAAAGAATACAATAAGAATACTAGTCCCAATTTTAAAATATCATGTGAGTGCACATGAACTTTTCCGACGAAGAGGATGAGCTCATGTTAAAAAAATAATTAAAATCACGAAAATAAAAAAGATGCATAACTAAAATATTATACTATAAAATTAAAGAATAAAATCACAAAATAACCTAAATTATGGGACTAAAATGTTATGTTTGTAAAAAGTTTTGAAGTGTCTGACTTCCATTATGCAACACCATAACGAATAGTAGTACGTTTGTCTTGGTCTTGGTCGAATTCGTTTGAGATTTGAGATCGTTTTTACTTCTTGGAAATTGTTTTCATTTCATATTTAAGTAATAATATTTGGTGAAGAACCAAGTACATAAATGTATCTAGTGTATTGAAATTAGACCTGTCGCCTGTCGGTACTCTACTGATCAGCTCAATTCAAAAAAGATTCAAATAAATTAATTTAGACTCAAATCCTGTTCAATTCATTGAACCTCATTCAAGATTTATAGGTTTTCTGGACGCAACAAGACCTAGATTCGATTTTTTTTTTCTTTCATTTTTTGTTCCGATTCATTTTTTCTGCAAATCATACTAATTAAATTAATTTTTTTTATTTTTTATTTTTTTATTTTTACCCATAATTTATCAATAAAATTAGAATTATTTCGATCAATTCACAAATAAATCTTTTTTTATAGAATTTTTTAAATAATATATCATTTATTTTACCGCTTACAAAATAATCTTATGAAAATATTATACCATAAATAATGGTATGGTGTTTTAAATTTTTTAGATTCACTTGAAGGTAGATCGATTGATATATAATAATCCAATTGAATACCGAAATATATATATATATATATATATATATATATATATGTATATTTATTTATTTATTTATTGTACCGCTTACAAAATAATCTTATGAAAATATTACACCATAAATAATGTTATGGTGTTTTATGTTTTTTAGATTCACTTGAAGGTAGATCGATTGATAAATATAATCCAATTGAATACCGAAGAATACATATATATATATATATATATATATATATATATATTCTGAATCCAAATTAGGAACATAGACTTATGGGTATTGATTGATCTGGGTCTAATAATATTCATGGGGTTTGGTCTGGGTTTTAATATTAATCTATGGGTTTGATCACACTAGTGATCTTGGTTCGAATCTCATTTGAAACTTGAGGGACTCAATCCAAATAAGCGGTATAATTGAGATACCAAAATTGATATTCATCCTTTTGCTATATATGTATAGATATATCAGAGATGCTAGATATTATTTTTGAAATTTGAGACAATTCTACTTATAATTAGATCAAATCTCAAGAAAGAATATTGCAATTATCCATCAGTTGTGTGAGCAACGAAACTAACTAATAGGAGCATTGCATGTGTCATTGTCGTCTATTTTTTTTTCATGAAAACTTGGACATAGGACTAAATATGTCGAATTTTCTCAATTTTGGGACCATTTTAAAAATCTCATAAAGCATATCAGGACTAAGTGTGTTGAATTTTGCCAATCTTTGGACCATTTTGAGAATTTCATAAAGCAGAGAACTAAAAATATTGAACCATCTATCTTATGAAACTAAAACTCCTATATTTACGTAGTCATTTTTTCCACCAAAAAAAGATATATAGAAAAAACTAGAGACATAATACATAGGTAAGTAAAATATAATCTTTAGAATTTGCGGTTCGTAATTGATGCTAATGAATTAAATCAACTAATTTTAACTTGATCTTGCTGACAAAGTTGAGATTCTATAAGTTAAAAATCTCACCAATATGTGAGTATTGATTTACTTTATTAGCAATTCGTGGTTAATAGTAGTTATTAGTTATTGGCCCCTTTTTAATTAAAAGAATTAATTTGATAATTTTACAAATTTAAGAGACTAAAGTGATAAAATCAATTTAAATTGACCATTTTACCCTCTAAAAAGTCAATTTTTTGCCGAAAAATGGTCAGAGGGACCAAACTGAGACAAAAATTAAAGTTTAAGAATGCTAAAGTCAAAAAATGAACTTAAGGGATTAAAGTGATTTTAAACGAAAACTTAAGAAATCAAATATAACATTTACCCTATATAATATTAGTAATTGGTATAATGATTATTTAATATTAAAATTAATAATATAATCATAATCGATTCACTAAAACATTAATAACTAAGTTGTAATAAACTTGAATTCCAATTAATAGAGTATTTTTTTTACGGTACTCTTTTTCTTGCTTTCTTACTGGTTGCCAAATGTTTAACGTCTACTACAATCAAAAGTAGGAACAACTCAAAGCAGCTCAATAATTCAAATTCACGTGAAAACATTATTTGCTTGGAATTTTAGAAATTGACGCAAACCTGTAACCAAATACTATGTATGAATACGGATACGACGATATAGATACGATACAAAAACGACGATATAGAAATTTCAAAAGTTGACAATACGAGGCATTATTGATACAAATATGTAGATTAGGTTTAAATATATTTTTGATCCCATATTTTAGATAATACAACGTTTTCGACTTGTAACGACGATAGATACGATATGAAAGTAGCCATACAAAAAATTTCAGAAAATGTTTTAATATTGCATCTTTTTAGTTTTTGAGATTTGAGTTCTTTTTTTGTCGGAGTTCACCCTTCTCGTCGGAAAAATGCATGTGCATCTCACATGACCTTTTAAAGTTGAGGCTACTATTCGTGTTTGTTGATTTTTTTACCAATATTTTTGTCCTTTAACTTTTTAAAGTAGCGTTTTAGCCCTATATTTTTTTAATTTTCACGATTTCAATTCCTTTTTTCATTAAATTGCACCATTCTCGTAGGTGCAGATGAACTCCGACAATAAAAAGGACTAAAATCACTAAAATTAAACAGATGTAGGACCAAAATATTATTCTAAAAAATTAAAGCACAAAAATATCAAATGACCTAATTAAGTTACAAGACCAAAACCGCATTTAATTCTATAAAATATATTATTATTATTATTATATTATTATTATTATTATTATTATTATTATTATTATTATTATATTATTATTATTATTATTATTATTATTATTATTATTATTATTATTATTATTATTATTATTATTATTATTATTATTATTATTATTATTATTATTATTATTATTTATTATTATTATTATTATTATTTATTATTATTATTATTATTATTATTATTATATTATTATTATTATTTATTATTATTATTATTATTATTATTATTATTATTATTATTATTTATTATTATTATTATTATTATTATTATTATTATTATTATTATTATTATTATTATTATTATTATTATTATTATTTATTATTATTATTATTATTATTTATTATTATTATTATTATTATTATTATTATTATTATTATTATTATTATTATTATTATTATTATTATTATTATTATTATTATTATTATTATTATTATTATTATTATTTATTATTATTATTATTATTATTATTATTATTATTATTATTATTATTATTATTATTATTATTATTTATTATTATTATTATTATTATTATTATTATTATTATTATTATTATTATTATTATTATTATTATTATTATTATTATTATTATTATTATTATTATTATTATTATTATATATTATTATTATTATTATTATTATTATTATTATTATTATTATTATTATTATTATTATTATTATTATTATTATTATTATTATTATTATATTATTATTATATTATTATTTATTATTATTATTTATTATTATTATTATTATTATATATTATTATTATTATTATTATTATTATTATTATTATTATTATTATTATTATTATTATTATTATTATTATTATTATTATTATTATTATTATTATTATTATTATTATATTATTATTATTATTATTATTATTATTATTATTATTATTATTATTATTATTATTATTATTATTATTATTATTATTTATTATTTATTATTATTATTATTTATTATTATTATTATTATTATTATTATTATTATATTATTATTATTATTATTATTATTATTATTATTATTATTATTATTATTATTATTATTATTATATTATTATTATTATTATTATTATTATTATTATTATTATTATTATTATTATTATTATTATTATTATTATTATTATTATTATTATTATTATTATTATTATTATTATTATTATTATTATTATTATTATTATTATTATTATTATATATTATTATTATTATTATTATTATTATTATTATTATTATTATTATTATTATTATTATTATTATTAGGTGACAAATATTAAAAGTAATATATAACACCGTGAAGGAAAGATCAAATTCAAAATTAAGATACAACATAAAAGCACGTCATATATCGAAGTTCTTAATCAAAATAAATGTATGACTTCAAATGTAGCACGCCCTGCTGCACTACACTTTATTATTACTAATTATCATATCCTTTTTTTAATTCCAACTCACTTTATAAGAAATTCTCATTTAATCCGTAAAATAAACTCTATTTTTATCAATATAATACATAATAGGCATCACCAAAAGTCTATATTTACTTTTCATAGATGTACTCATGTACACAACCTAAAAGGAAATAGTAAAATATCCAACTATACATACTTTTTAACACAAATCCAACAAAAGACTAGTATATTAAATATTTAATAATTATAGCCAAAAGTCTCGGCTTCAGATGTCACGGCTAACCCACCTAATAAGAATGACATCACGACTCAAAATCCAATGTGGCTAGTTAATGTGACCTATTTCCTGAAAAGAATATGTGGCATGTGAATAATAACATTAGTATTGCACGATAATAAGACAAGTTTTATGTCATGACACAACCCAACAAATATTCGATATACAATCATCACAAGGCTACAAAACAATCGGTATTATAATCACACATCAATTTACGGTACCGTATATCTGAAATAATCATTGTTTATATTTTTAATTAGGGCCTTGCTTACTCTAATCGGAGCACATCAATAAATGATTTTGTCGGTCATCATCATCTCAATCAGTGTCATATCATATGCAACACAGGTTGCATTGAAATTTAAATTTTTTTATAATTATCAATTAGTCTCACAATTATATATGAAATTCTATCGACATCACATCAAAAATATACATAAAATCAGTTCAATTTAAAAAGGAAATAACTATCAGTTTTCAATTAAAATATACAATAATAAAATTCTGATTATTCAAACTAGTTAAATCATCATGATCGTCTCTTAATTCTTCAATAACTTCGTCACCAAATAAAACAGACTCCAACTTTGATTCATCAACGGGACATTTAAGTTGAAGAGGTTGAATGAAAGAGAAGCGAAAGAGGGATTGAAGAAAACAGAAAAAGAGAGAAAGATGAGGGAAGAAAGTCCATACGTTTTAATTTCATCTGAAAAGTAAAAGTTTTCTTTTTATTCTATCTTAGCCACAACTCAAATGAAATTATTAATAAAAGAAATCACTAGTGTGTTCTAAAACGTGTCAAATACGATGGGCGTGTCGGATACCGTGTCTTTTACTTTTTTTTATTATATATTTTCAAAAGACGACTGTCGTATACAGCATATATCGATGCATGTCTAAGACATGTCTGTGTCATGACACATTTGGAACACTGTATGAAATAATTTTTTAAAATGTCTGTGTATCATATACCAAATCTCTTGCCCTAAAAAGGCAATTAATTGTGGAAGTGTTTTGCACTTTTTTGTCAAAAACATATTTTAATTGCGTTAATTACACTACACTCCCTCCGAAAAATTTTCTATTTACAATCGATTCCTTTTTGTTGGGGTTTGGACATAAAATATTGACGTTAGCAAAAAAATTCATAAATTTCTAATTTCACCTCTTATTAATATTTAATATAATAATTTTGTATATATAAGAAAAAAAATGTAATGATGTTAACCTCACTCTCTCACTTTATCTTTTTCTTATAAGTACAAAATATTACATAGAAATATTACATGAGGAAAAAATTAAAAATTCATGTAATTTTTTTTATTAAAGTCAGCTTTTTTCATCCAAATCCTAACGAAAAGTGTAAATAATGAATTTTTGAATGAGGTATAAGTGTGTAATTTTAAAACTTTTTTGGAGAAATCGTAATTTCATATTTTGAGAAGGGTTTAAGTGTAAATAAACTCACTCAGCCTACAACTTTTTTTATAAATTATTTCTACCCAAAAAATATAAGCTATATTTTGCAAACACTGCTTTGTTACAAATACTCACCACTTTTATTTTCAATTTTTAGAAAAGTTATCACTTATCCTAAGGCATAATTATTCCTCTTTGGGAAAAATGCAACTTTAGTCATCTAGTCAAGGGGTGACAGTTTTGATCATATTCAGATTAAAATTCACAATTTCGTTATGTAATTTTAAAAATTATGGAAATTTTAATCCTTTAGGGTCAATTTGCCCAAAAAATTTCACGCTATGACGTCAATATATAAATTATTGCTTCGGAGAATTTAATGACTTGGTAATCCAACATTTTATGTTTTAGGAAATGGCTTAGCAAAAAAAATTTACCACTTTATAATATAGCAAGTTTTTTTAAGTTGTAATTTCTTTTATCCAAGTCAAAAAGAAAAATACGTTGAATTGTCAGGTCATTAAATTCACCAAAAGTCCTAATTTAGGTGTTGACATGACTGATGATATAAAATTTTCTATCCAAATTAACTGTAAAGGACTAAAAGTTACTATAATTTTTAAAAGGGTAAATTACATTTTGCCATCTGAATTATACCCATTTTTACACTTTGGCATCTAAAATTTTTTTTGTGTCAACTTGCCATCTCAACTTTGCGAAATTTGCACTTTACCATATATAATCATCTTTTATGGTGATTTTTTTATCGAAAAAAATCACATGTTGTGCATATGTGAAAAATATCACATCAAATGACCTTTAAATATAACATGTGCATTGCATACGATGTTCTTTTAACAAAAAACTTGGTGAAAAATAGTTAAATGGTAAAGTGTAAAATTTCGTAAAGTTCAGATGGTAAGTTGACACAAAAAATATTTAGATGCCAAAATATAAAAATGGTCATAGTTCGGATGGCAAAATATAATTTACCCTCTTTAAAATTGTAAGATCAAATACGAATTTAGTTTGAACAAGATGAAATTAACAATTCCTGACTTAGAGGATAAAATTGCAATTTTCTCTTTCTCTCTCTATATATCACCAATGATGACTAGTTCTGCACTCGGACGTATATGTACAGTTGCGGAGAGATAGATGCAAAAACTTAGAAGGTGAGCAATTTCTGTTGCAAACCTCAACTCGGTGACGCATCCGCCATTACTTTCTGGGTGAGAAACAAACAAAGCTTACAACTGTGAAAGTGTAAATGCAGCCTGAGGTTTCACCCGCCTACCAGAAGCTATTAGTAGCGTATGTCCAAATGGGGTTTGGTAGTAGTTAAGCAGATGAGATGCCGATAAGAAATCATCAAGATTCTGATTCAAAACACACAGAGAACGAAAACCCTTGAGTTGTTTGAAGCTGTTTCGCCGACGACCGACACGTATAACAGGTGTGGTTATCAGTTCAATATATATTAGAAGCAGCTGCAGGTTTTTTATGTTTCTGAGTGAAAATCAAGATGTCTGAAATATTGGTAATGTGTTTCGAAGTTTTACTGGCGGTTTCGTGGTTTTTCGCTTTGTGGGCATGGAGGAATCGCCGGATGATAGCCTGGAACTGGCCGCTGATGGGGATGCTGCCGACGCTTCTGCTGCACGTCGACAGGATTCACGACACTTGCACGGAGATTTTACGGCGGAGCCGACGGGGGACTTTTCGTTTCCAGGGACCTTGGTTTGCGAACATGGAGATTCTTGGCACTGCAAATCCGGCCGATGTGCACTATATAATGAGTTCGAATTTCCAGAATTTCCCCAAAGGCCCGGTGTTCAGGGAGATGTTTGATCTTTTGGGGGAAGGGATTTTCAATGCGGACTCGGATTCTTGGAAGCATCAGAGGAGGGCGGCCAGGGCCCTGATCGGCCACCAGCGGTTCCACCGGTGCCTGGCGAAGATCAGCTTTGAGAAGGTGGAGAAAGGCCTGGTTTCGGTTCTTGAAATGGTTTGTAGAGAGAAACAGGTGATTGATTTACAGGATTTGTTCCAGCGGCTTACGTTTGACACAACTTGTGCTTTAGTTACTGGCTATGATCCAGGGTGTTTGTCTGTGGATTTGCCTGATGTTCCCTTCTCGAAAGCCATGGACGACGCGGAGGAAGCTATTTTCATGCGCCATGTGCTTCCTGACAGGGTGTGGAAGCTGCAGAGGTGGCTTGGAGTTGGATCAGAGCGGAAGTTGAGCAAGGCTTGGGGAGTCCTGGACAGCGTCATCAGCAAGTACATTGCGATGAAACGGGAGGAATTGAGGAGGGGGGAGTTGATGGATCATGAAGAGGAAGATGGTGCTGATTTGCTGACATCTTACATAAATGGAGGAGATGATGCTCCAACCCAAGATTTGAAGTGTGATGATAAATTCTTGAGGGACACCATATTGAACCTGATGATTGCAGGGCGTGACACGACAAGTTCTGCTCTAACGTGGTTTATGTGGTTGGTCTCAACACATCCTGAAGCCGAAAAGAAGATAAGGGACGAACTAAGCTCGATTTGTGATCCCTCAAAAGAGAGCGACAAAAGGCGAGTTTTCAAGATTGACAAGATAAATAAGTTGGTTTACATGCACGGAGCAATGTGTGAAGCGTTAAGGTTGTACCCTCCAGTCCCGTTCCAACATAAGGAGCCTATGAAACCGGACATCCTCCCTAGCGGGCATTACGTGCACCCTAAGATGAAGGTGATGTTCTTCTTGTATGCAATGGGGAGGATGGAGTCCATTTGGGGAAAGGATTGCTTGGAATTCAAGCCGGAGAGATGGATATCTGAACGTGGAACTATCAAGCACGAGCCATCTTACAAGTTCTTGGCGTTCAATGCCGGTCCAAGGACGTGCTTGGGGAGGGAAGTGGCTTTTACTCAGATGAAGATGGTGGCCGCCACCGTCATCCATAATTATCAAGTTCGCGTGGTGGAGGGCCACCGTGTGGCGCCTAATTGCTCCGTCATCCTCTACATGAGGCATGGATTGAAGGTTAGGGTTGCCAAGAGAATGATCTAGGATGGTGGAGCCATGGGAGTTTATTCATGTTTTGGCTATTTACAAATATTTAATATTATCACTAATTATATATATAATTTTTTTTTATTATTCGTTGTGTGAGCCTAGTTGTATTTGCTTATGTATTTCAAGAATGGTGAAAGTATCAATTAATTGGGTTCAATTACATAATTTGTAAACTTAATTATGGAATATTTTATATACAAAAAAATGTATACATAAAGTAGAATACATCTTAATGCTAATTATCTCAATGGAGGAATTTTAACAAATTACAAATGCTTCAATATTAGTTCACAATTTTCGGAGTGTTTGGATAGTTTCTGCAAAGCATTTTTCATGGAGTAAAATAGCACTTTTCGTTCCATAATTTGGGGCATTTCATTGTTATCCTATTGAATATGAAATTCTCATTTTTTTTATCTCGTAATTTAAAAAAATGAATACTTTTGGTTCTATAACACATTTCTTTTATATATGTTAATGAAAAAAGTATGTGGCCGTTAAAGCCTTTATACTTTGGTCCTACACATTACGAGATTCTCACTTTTGATCTCATAACTTTTAAAAAATGTTGCTTTTGGTCCCATGCACTTAACGGCCATGTGGCCTTTTCAGTTAAGCATATAAAATAAATGTGTCATGGGATTAAAACTGTTACATTTTTAAAACGGGACCAAAAGTGGAAACCTAATTATAACCGATGGGATTAAAAAGTGAAAAGATCTTAAGTTACAAGATGAAAAATGTATTTCTCCTACTTTTCAGCTTTTTATTTTAAATGAGTTGTATTTTTAAGCTTGTGACATCAACTTCTACTTTTGAATCTCTAAACTAAATTTGGATGGAATTATTTGAATTTGAAATAAGAATTTCAAATTATTTAATATTAAATGAATATGAAATTCATTACAATATCAAGTTCAAATCGAAAAATGAAAACTCAAAAATTTCGTATCCTTTGTAGTATGAAGTTATCCAAATAAGTCGGATGAATTTATTATTATAAATTTAAAATATTTATCTTCAAAATCTGTCGATTCAAACACAACATATAGAGAGGAAGCTTTTGAACAAAAATAAAATCATCTAAAAGAATGTTTCTAACATCTTTGGCTTTTGTGACATTTTTACCTTCTCAGTGACAATGTTAATTCTTACCCAAAATATGCGCACTTGTTTTCACATGTTCGATTTGGAAAAAAATAATTTTTTTTTTTTAAAAAAAATTGATAGTTCCATAATTTGGGAGTTGATTTGGTATGGATTTGGCTGATTAAGTTTTAGAACTCATTTCTCCTCAAAACTTCTAATTTAAATTGGAAAAATTATATTTTTTTTTTGTTCTATAATTATAATTCGTTAGCACATTTTGTCCTGTAAATATATATTACTGTAACTTAATTACTTCATTTGCACATTTTGTTATTTTTTTTATGAATTTAATTTTGAACATTTCACATTTGATCCTTTTTTGACAAATTAATTTAGTCATGTGCTGACAATTTTGGTTAGAACCTATAGTTACAGGATCAAAAATAAAATATACTCCAGTGTAAAATGGATCAAAATTGTCAACACGAGACTAAATTTGTCGGAAAAAAGAACCAATTTAAGACATTTAGGACTAAATTTTGCTTAAAAAAAAAAATACAAAATGTGCAAATAAAATAAATTACACAACCAAAAATTACTAACAACCTATAGTTACAAGACCAAAAATATAATTTTGTCATTTAAATTTTCTTACTTTCAATATTTCTTGCAAACATTCCTAAGTTATGATTTAGATATAAAAAATTCTGATTTTTTTTCTTTTAACAAACTTTCACTCTTTTATGCACTCGGAGACACGTTCATACTACTTAAAGTTATGATCACAGTAATTGATAGAGTAAAAAATGATTCCCTGCGTCAATGCCACGAGGCATGTGTACACTTCCACTTTACATGACCTGACCTCCCAAATGCATCACATGAAGAACAACTTACCTACTTTCAAGTTAGTACCCTATTCATCTCATAAAACTCCTTGTTCCATAAATTCTACTACACAAAATCTAACTTAACTACCGGAGTACTATCAGTAAATCGTCCCAACAGCTTATCGGTATTGTAAATCAACCCATCGGATGGAATCATTCATTGCATAAATATATAGATTTTCTTCGCGAAATTATACTTTCAGTCCCATAGAACAGGAGATCCAACATTTTTAGTCATCTGCTTGAGGAAATTTTCAAAATGGTTCCAACCATTTTGAGAATTTCCTCAAGCATATGACTAAATACATCGAGTTTTTCCAATTTTAGGACCATTTTAAAAATCCCGTAAAATAAGAAAGTAAAAGTGTTTAATCCCCTATCCTATGGAACTATTTTCTTCTGAAGACTTTCACGTTTGCAGCAATATCAATGATAACATTGCCAAGACCCTTTGTACCCAATGCCATCAGCCTCAAGAGTTTATATCCAGCTGATGTATCATTCTGATCATTTCTAACCATGAAACCTACTCTATGCATTGTATACATATATACGTGTAAACAAAGTAAGCATAAACCATTCAAGAATTTGTGAGGATGGTATTTACTTCCATCTTTTAGCGTTCTTCAACCCTTTTGATTTCTGTTTAGCCGCTTGAAACGCCTGCATTTTCTGTTTCTTCCGAGCTTCCCTCTCCGCCTTGTCAAAAGAAACGACGAACGTTCTTGTCAGAACAGTTGCAGAAAGAAATAAATGGCACTAACAGGATGTTGGGACGAGCTTATAAGCGTTTCAAAAAATTCAAATAGCTCCAAGGACTTGCAAAGTGCTTGGAAGTTTTTCGGAAACGGAGTTTAAATTATCCAAAAATAAGATCTCGGAATCTTATTAGCTCTTCTAAAAAGAGTAAAGGGTTCCTAACTTATTGTTAAAACTCTAAACGAACCCTTCAATTCTAAAATCATTATTAGTAACAAAATATCATTATTTACATCGTATAAGCTTCGTAATTTTATTTTATCAAAACATTATAGATCGAAATGTTATGAAGTCCAAACATATGTTAAAAGATGTATGAAATTATAAGATCTTTTAAATAAGGTTGGACAAAGTTTCTTCTAAGCCAGGCAAGTCAAGACTCATTTACCTTGGACATCTTGGATTTAGCTTTTGCTTTAGGAGACTTTTCGTCGAGCTCAGCTTCCCTTTCCAGCTCCCTTTCTCTCGCCTCAAGATTCTTCTCCAGATAATACTGTGATCCGTGATGGATTATCAAGATATCAGAATTACGATAGATTTAAATCAGGGTTTCCATGAGGTAGGAATTATGATTCTTTTGTTTCTCTCAGTTGAATATAAAGAAAAAATCCGAATTAGGACTTACGTTGTAGTCTCCAGCATAGTCCTGTAGAATCCCGTCTTTTACTTCCAAGACTCGGTTGACGATCTGCTTTATGAAGTATCTGTCGTGGGAAACGGTGATAACGGTGCCTTGGTACTCATTTATCGCCTCCTAATAGACAGAATTTGAAGATGCATTGGTTTGCAAAATTACTACACGTAAACAAGCTTTAGAAGCAGGGAAAAAAAGGATCAGAAATGGAACCTCCAGCATCTCTTTTGTGGGTATGTCCAAATGATTGGTCGGCTCGTCCAGAACAAGTAGAGTCGACGGTTTGACCATGAACTTGCAAAATGCAAGCCGAGCCTGCACGAGGAAAAATGGTACTGTCGATCTATCATGGAGGAAAATAAATTCTTGAAACCCAAGTGGAAACAGTTTCAAATTAGGCTTAAAGTGTGAGATGCGTCAGCATTTACCTTCTCACCACCACTTAGAAATGAAACCTTACGGTCGAGCACGTCAGCCTTGAAGTTACAACGGCCAAGTAGACCCTTTATGTCATCGAGTCTCCAGTCCTCTGCAACTTCAGCCACAGTTTCCAGAACGGTCTTATCCAAATCAAGCGCCTCAGCCTGTTGAAACAAACCGAAAATTTCCAATGAAATTAAAGAAAAGTGAAAAATCATGCTTAATGCACATTCAAGACAACATTATCGCAGATGGCCAGGCAGGCAAAGCGATAGCCAACCTGATTCTGCTCAAAATAGTTTGGCAATACATTGTGATCCCCAAGCAGAACATCTCCTCCATCTGGCGCCTCCATTCCCATAATCAATTTAAGCAATGTACTCTTTCCACACCCATTTGGACCAAGAATGGCAATTTTCTCTCCCCTTTCAATCGTCAAATCCGCATTCTTGAACAGAACCTGGCAGCAATAAATATTCAAAAAATGGTGCAAAAAGCTGGTGCTAGACAGATAAATGGAACTCGAAATTCACTTCCTTTAGGCAGTCTGATTGTGCTTTCCAAAGTATCAGACAAGCAGAGTTATCTCAATATTCAATCACTACTAAACTGATAATATAGCTCCAGAAAGAAAAACACTGGCACACCCGAGCCCTTCTCGAGAACTCAAGAGACTGGGAAATAAATTGAAAAAAAACAAGGGGAAAAAAGAAGACCATTTCTAATGCACGTCGGCTTTCCAATTCCTTTTCATACCATTGATTTATTATATTCTACCATGTAGCTGCATAAATATTGGATAACTTGCAAGAGTAAATACAAAAGGTCTTTGTTATTATTAATGACAGATCTTTTTATTTTGAGTATAATACGTGTTCTATATCCATGAAGCTGAATCATGCCAGCGAAGCAAATATGTATCAGGTTAGTCCTCCTCCTTGGGACACAATTTTTTATCGCTTCAGCAAAACAGTCTCGTCAAATGCATTCTTTCACTGCTATGCAGAAATAGATGTCTGTATTTTGGACTGTACCAGAAAAAGTAGCAGCCAAGCCAATCACCACACTGTTATATTAATTTCTTACAGGATTTCTTAAACAAGGCATTAATGAAACAAAATAACGATGCTTCGACTTTCATTGTGTGCGGAATACATTGATTACCTCATCCTCGTAACCAAACTCCAGACCTTTTACTGTCACAACAGATCGGCCGCTTCTTCCACGCTCTGGGAACCTGATCTTCATTTGCTTCCGGATGAAGGGTTTCTCAACTTGCTCCTCATCCTGGAGTTTCTCCAGCTTCTGTTGCCACAAGAGTTATAAAAGGATTATGAAAACTGGATACGTAAATACATAAAAATACAAAGTTCTAATAGTATATTAACACCAGAATGGGAATAAA
This sequence comes from Sesamum angolense, assembly GCA_034509725.1. NCBI lineage: Eukaryota > Viridiplantae > Streptophyta > Magnoliopsida > Lamiales > Pedaliaceae > Sesamum > Sesamum angolense. The sequence goes on from JACGWL010000966.1 coordinate 25,261, forward strand.
ATAAGTGCTCCCATTGAGCAGCATATAGCAAAGTAGCTCATGATATAGACATTAAGTCTCCAAATATGTAGTTGAGTACCACCGATATACCCATTTTTGCTTCCAGAAACAGCAAAAGAACGGTTGAAAAAGAGAGAAAGAAAATTAGGCACGCAAGGATCAACGCTAAAGTTTATGAGCAGAAATTACTTTGTATCATTTTAAGGATTTAGCCTTCACAAGGACATTGATCAAGTATGCCTGCAGATGAAATTCTTTTTTTCTTTTAATTTCAGAAAGAAAACTATGTATCAAAAAGAGAGGATATACTCGTTGCGAGAACCAAAACACCATTGAAAATAGAAAGGGGAAATTTTCGTTTCAAGATAATACTCTTCTTAAACCTTCATTATGATGATGAAATAACAGATCAATGTATCAATATAGACCTTTTCAGCGGTAGAAGCACGACCAGCATTTGCACCAGCACTTAACCTGCTTATAAGGTCTCTTGTCTGTTCAATCTCCTTCTGTTGTTTCTCCCATGCAGCAAGTTGAGCTTCAATCCATGCCGCCTTTGCAATAACATATTCAGAGTAGTTTCCTTCATATGTCCTAGAAACACCCATATCAGTTTCTACAATTTTTGTACACAATTGATCAAGGAAAGCCCTATCGTGTGATATGATGACCATCGGTACATCTTGCTTATTCAGATAACCCTCGAGCCACTCAATTGTATCGAGATCAAGGTGATTTGTGGGTTCATCCAAAAGCAGCAAATCAGGATCCTGCAAATTATCTCACAGGTGATCAGCCAACATTCATCCGTGTAAACCATGCCAAATAATTCTCATCCAGTAAAAATTCCTCAAGTACCTACATATGCAGTTTAAAATCTCCCCACAAACATCAAGAAGGGCCATAATCAAATGGTTTTCCTATACCAATAGTTTCCATTGAGCAACAAATTTATTAGCATGTATCAAATCTACCTTCCGCTCAATCACTAGCATTATCATCATACTTAAAAAGAAAAAGCAGCTGCTGTACTCAATCAAATTCATACATAACTGCAACATGGTTTTGCTATCATTGAACTAGTTAAAAACCAATCCATAAAACACTCAAAGTCTAAAGACATAGTAATACACAGCTCAAACAATCATATCAACAATTCACTTATACCTGCAGCAGAATCTTTCCAAGCGACATCCTCATCTGCCACCCTCCACTAAATGATGCGACAAGCCTGTCCCCGTCCTCAGGTGCGAAACCAAGCTCAGGCATCAGCTTACTGATCTTAACATCCACCTCATCCAAATCAACAGCTTGTGCCCTCCTCTGCAGCAAATCAAACTCATCCAACAACCTCCCCATCAGCTCCAAATCATCGACCGATTTCTCTATCGCTTTCTGCACCTTCTCCAGCCTCGCTGCAACCTCCATTTCCTCCTTAAACGCACTCAAGAACTCTTCTTTCACAGTCCTTGTCGACACAACCTCGAATTCTTGGCTCAAGAACGCAATCTTCATGTCATTCTTCGCCTTAATTACATTCCCTGAATCGGGTTCTTCTAAACCCGATATAATTCTCAACTGGGTTGTTTTCCCTGCACCATTAACACCCACTAACCCAACCTTTTCACCTTTTTTCACTTCCCAATTAATGTTCTTCAACACAGTAGACCCCTTATAACTTTTGCTCACATTTTCTAACCTCACACCCGAAGAAATGGTAGATGCACCGCTCGAATTCTTGTTATTTCCCCGCTTATAGTTAATTTCTGATGGGCCAGAACCATTAGCAGAGAAAAGGGATTCTATATCTTCATCCTCTTCCTCAAGGGTCGTGGTGGATGTTTCGGTAGCAACGGCGTGTAATTTCGACCAAATTCGAGTTGGGTGTTTCAAGAAAGTAGGATGGACCACTGTGGTCTTGAGCGATGAGGATGTAGCTATGGTGGTGGTGGATGTTAAGGAGCGGTAGAGGGGGCGGCGGCCGGCAGCGAAGGAGTGGCAAACTGGGGTCGCGCCAGCGAGGAAGCTTGACCGCAGCTCCATGAATTGTGCTTTCAAGGCTAACTCCATTTTTCCTATTCTTTTTACAGTTTTATTCTTTTATGCATATGTCGGAAAGTGTGCACTGATGAAATTTACGCCAGAAATTGTCTGTTTTGTGTGTCTGTGTGTGTTTGTGGGAGAGAGAGAGAGAGTTGAGAGATGAGAGTTTCAAAGACTCTGTGTAGGAAAACAACAGAGTGTGGAAGAGAAACTCTGCACCGGCAAAGTCTCTGCTCTCCGTCTCTCTTAGCAATAGAGAGATGCAAGAAGATGAAGGGGAGTGAAGCAGAGAGTCCCCTCAGGGGTATATTTGTCTTTTCATAATTAATACTAGAAAATTAAAATTGATTTATTTGTATGTGAAAAAGACTATCAAAATAATGAGGTTGGTGTCACAAAAGCATAATCAATAGCTATCAAAAAATAAAATATTTCTCAAAATTTAAAATTAAGTTTGCATTAAAATGAAATAGAACTTCATTTAGAATTTAATAATTATTGTAATTATCTTTTATTCAAATATTTTTATTATTACAGACGAACCATCGATCGTAGTGAAAATAACAAGAAAAAATAATATCTGAATTACAGTTAAATAATTATTTTTACTTAAATTTTTGGAGTCACAATTACTTATGATTTTTTTTATTTTGTTAGAGAAAAAAATAAATTTGATCGTATTTAAATTAAAATAAATAGAAGGGCACTAGTTTAATTTTTTTAATAAAAAAATGAGATCATCAAGAAACCATCTTTTGCAAAATTATGTGGAGGAGATGAAATGAAATCTAGATAGAGAGTCTTGTGGTGCATACATTCCACAAAATTGTGAGCAATAATGATTTACCCTCTATTTTTATGCCACGTGTATAAAATATAAACAAATCTTATGTACATTGATATTCGATATAATTATATTAACACCCTCTATGCATGGTCTATTGGCACAAACTTTCATATTTTTGCATAATTATATAAATTATTTGTAATGATTTTGGCGTTGTAAGGGGTGTATGTATAATTTTTTAAAAAAATAAAGGTGAATTATGTAAATAATGTTAACATTTCTGATAAAATATGTGAAATTTCTTAAAAAATGAATAATTTGTGTAAACAGACCATAAATTAAGGGGAGAAAATGTAATTATCCTTTTATATTTTTCATTTTAATGGGAATGTTTTCACATTATAATTTTAATTTATATTATAATTCTAAGAAAAATATTCAATTGTAGAAAAGTAAACCCTTTTGTCCTCAAATAGACCTTTTTTTTTATTGCTTTTTATTCACTAGACATGAGATGTGTGGTGTAGAAGAAAAAGTAGACTATTTAGGCATCAATTGTAGATATTTGCATGTCAAGACAATTAGATTTTTTTTTTATAATTACTAATTTTCGTTGCACGTGATTCCCGCGAGTTTAAAAAAGGTCGTTGTAAGATATGATAAAAAAATTATGAAAAAAATTAAATTATAACTATAAATTATAATAAATGTGAAGAATTAAGGTGAGAGAGAAATGTGGAGTAGTGGGCAGTTAAGAAAAATAAATAATTATGAAATTATTAAAAATATTAAAATTAGTAAATTGACCAAATTTTTTTAAAATGAATAAATGAAATGAAGAGTAAATTTGGGCATTTTAAAGTTGGTACGCCAAATGAGTTTTTTTTTATAATAGTATAGATTTGGACATGTTTTGTGGTGCAATGTAATTATTTAAACACGTTCTCTTTTTTCTAATAGCTATTTCTCAATCAATCATTACTTTTTTTTTACCTTATAATTAAATTTCTATCAAGAAAATATTAAAATCAAGTTTCACTTTTAATTGATCAAATACATGTATGTATATGTATGTATATATATATATATATATATTTATGTCAAGATAAAATATATTAAAAAGATGCTTGTCCAATTTTATTTAAATATTTTATAAGTTTGTACATCTTATAAAAAAATTAGAACTTGTAAGAGAGAAAAATATATTCTTTCGTCCCTAAAATTTGTCGGTAAAATAAATTTGTTCCTTTTATATTCCATTAGTTGAACATTTAGTTCCTCATGTCGCAAATTTTGTACAATTTCTATCATTTTCATTCAGTATTTATCAAAAACTAACAGAAGACTTATATGTTGCTTGTCCGTGGCCGAAGTTGGGGGCGAAGCTACTACAATTTGGTATCAATCAATTTTCTCAATTATTTGTAACAATTTTAGAAGAAAAAAAGAAACTTTTTTTTTTTTTACAATTTCTCTTTTCGAACGTGAGTAGAAGTTTCTCTATTAATTTCTCAAACTCCTCTAATTTTCAAAATTCTTATTATTCATTTTTTTTCTTTCCTTTTCCGAGTTTGAGAAATTGGATGGAAAGCTTTTACTCATGTTGGGATGGAGAGATTTAATTCTTGATTTTCAATTTCATAAAAATTAAAAAAAAAAAAAAAAAAAGAGTATCAACTTCTAAAATGGAGTATATAAATCAATAGGGCTTGAGAAGTTATAAAGTTGCACCGATTGCAAGTCATGATACTTGTCGATATTTTATGATTGCAGGTATTGACCGTTGACTATGACTCCAAAATAAAACATCATTAACTTTCTGCAATGTTTCATTCTATGTGCACTATCATGAGGAGATTAGTGTTATAATTTGAAGTTTTAAAACTTTAAATAATATTTTAAATTTTTTAATTTTCAAATTAAATTGTGTAACACCCCTTTTAATTTTGTAACACCCACTAATGATCATTATTTCTATTTTAGTTTTGAGTGTTATATGTCATATCCTAACACTATAAATAAGAGGTCATAGGGGTCTCAGAATACACACAACTCACTCTTGCGTCACAATTCTCACATTCCTATTCTTTCTACTGTATACTTTGGGTAACTTGATAAGGTCTAGTTCTCTTGTTTCTCGTGAACATGCTCACAATAGAAGACGTTGGTTGAAGCCTTCTTGGGTTTTATCTTGGGGTGGTGGTGAGCCTATAGGGAGACCATCTCGATATTAGACAATGTCAAATGACGTGACTCCTACAGGCCAACCGTTTTAAATTTATTTACATATATCACATACATTATTTTTCTTGATTTGTCAAAGTTATTATAACATTAAACTAGAATTTTTCACAATTAGAAATCAATCTTTAGTCACATTGTGAAACACTAAAATACTTGTGGGAGATAAATTTTCTAGAACCCATATGAAAACTTTTAACTCAATGTACGAAATGGGGAAAATTGCAATTTACATCTCATTATTTAGCTTTTTTTGTGATTTTGATTCCATTATTTTACGACTCAGCAATCTAGTCCCACAAATAAAAAAGAATTATAATTTATGTCCATTACAAACTTTTATTAAATTGTTAATGGAAGAAGCACGTGCAATGCATGTGGGCGTGCTCCTTCCGTTAACAATTTTAACGAAAATGGTTAATGAGGCGTAAACTTCAACATTTCTTTTTACTTGTTGTCGTCTATGTCCTCCTTTGCCGCTTTTCAAATCATAGAATTTATAAGTGTTTCATAAATTGGGTCACTTTCAAGTAATGTACACGTTTGTCTAATTCATACCAAAATTTTTCTTTCGTATCTCTTCTTCTCACTCTAAATAAAATTCTAGTTTAAAAATAATTATTTTTGCATGTGTATATTTTTGTATCATTATTTTTTGAAATAGTTGTAATGAATTAGTTGGGTTTAGCCCATAAAAAAGTTACTTATTTTAACTTAAATAGGATGTTAATTGTTTTAGCCCATTAAAAAAGGTAAGTTACAATCATCTCTTGAGCTTTGTTATCTAATTGTAAATATCTTCTTATTATTTAAAAAATTATAAATACGTCTCTAATTTTAATGTCCATCTAACAACGAACTCATTTCATTAGCCCCATTATGTTTCTATCTGTTGATTAGAGTTGTTGTTTATATCCATTTAATTTATGGATAAAAAGAAAGACGCATTTAAGAGATAAGGGAAAGAAAATGGCAAATGGCAAATGGCAAATGGCAAATGATGGAAAATACATCTCATAACTTATCTATTTGCGATATTGGTCCTGTTATTTTACGACTCAGCGGATTTAGTCCCATAAGTTTAAAAAAATTATAATTTACGTTCCATTACCCATTTTCGTTACATTGTTAATGGAAGGAGCACATGGAAATTGGTAATGGAATGCAAATTGCAACTTTTTTTTTACTTGTAGGATTAAATATGCTAAGTCATAAAATAATTGGACCAAAATCACAAATAAATTAAATTAAAGGATGTAATTGCAATTTTTTCTTATGAAATGAAAAGGATGATAAACCTTTTAAATAGTTTAAAGAAATTTTATACCGTTATAAAATATCACGTGGCCTAATTAAAACTCTTAATATTATAATAAACTCGAATATAAATAGACCACACAAATATATAAAATATAATTGCCAAATTAGTAAATTTTATAAAATCACAATTAAATTATTACAATAATAAGTCATAAACCTCAAATAAATATTACGGGCACATTAAGATGAAATAAAGTGTTGAAAATAATTTAATAATTTAAAAAATTTTAAAACTTATTTCCATCAAGTAACGTGTAACTCATGAAACCTGGGGGACTAAATTTGTTTTATCGACAAATTTGAGGGATGAAAAAAGTATTTTTTTTTTCGTTATAAGATGTTTGACCTTATTTTTAAAATAAGAATATGTAGCTTGTAAACTTGTTACCAATGAATCTGATAACTAATATGATCAAAATTGAAGAAATTTGCTAAAATAAGTTAAAGAAATCTTAATTCCTCACCTTTTTTTATTTTAATTTGAAGCGATGACTATTATTAATTGAAATAATTTAATTACAATCATTTTTTTCAAATATCAAAACCTGACAAAAACAATTACAACAATCATACATAAATCAATAATATCATATAAATAAATCCTATACAACACCTACTATACAGTAAAATAACATCTCTCACGCATATAAAGAAGTTCGAATCATGACTTATAAGGTGATGGGTATCAACTTAAGCCTCATTGACAAAAAAACCTAACTTCTTACTTTAAAAGGGGGAGAAAAAATCGCTTATAAATTGCTAACTTATAATCAAAATTTGAGGCATTAGACATATGCTATATTACTAATTTGCCCCTTTCACAATTATCATCAATTAATATATATATATATATATATATATATATATATATATATATGTTGCATTTAATTATGAGGAAATTGCATTTTTTGTATCACAATATAGGAGGGTTTGCAAGTCAGGTACCACATTTTACAAAATAGCCCTTTTGATACTATACTTTACAGAGATTCGCATTTTAGGTACCTCATTTTTATTTTGGTGTCTAAAGTTTCTAAAAGTATCAATTTTGTCCCCATGTATATTTTTTTTCTCTGCAGCTCCCATTACTACTCATTGATCAGGCTCAACATACTTTCAAAATAAAATTAAACCTTCATGAATTCATACCTCGTTTTGACCGCTTTGGCGTCGGGTATTCCAAGTCTTTGGTTTTACGGACTTCCTTCAACCACACTACTGCAATAGATAGTTCGTTGGTTCTTGGCTCTTTCAGCAACAAACAACATAGCCCTATTCCATTTTCTACCTTAGGGTGTAAATATACTCCATAATAGAGACTTAATAAAATTTTGGGTGGACAGATTGAACAAAAGTCTTTACTTTATTGAGAAAATATATAAATATTACATATGTATTATTTCCTCCATTGGAGAAGATAGCCTTTCATAAAGAGGACTATAGTTGTTGGGAAAATCCCCTTGAATTGAAAATTTAAAACACAAGAATTTGAAAAGCTCAAAATATTATCTACTGAAGAGTGGGAGAAATTTTTCTAATTTTTCCATATGCTTCCTATCATTCTTATTTATAATAGCCCGCAAACTTCAATCTCGAACTTCAAACTTGTTTTGGATGACGTCACTGCGTTTGTCATCTTCTTTGTCCTTCTTATTTCAAGTTGTTGGCCATGATAGCTTGTCGACCACATGCTCGCCAGCTTATTACGACCTCTTTCTGACTATTGGCTCATTTGTCATTTTCTGCCGACAGTATTGCTTTTATTTTTTTACATTCTGAGGATTTTACCTCTTCTTGTAAAAATCGTTCCTTTTACTCTTGTCGGGTTTTGGTTTGGGTTTTTGTTGGTTTACTCGAATCTTGGTTCCAAATAGGGGCTTTTCCTGCTTCTCACATCAAGGGCATACATGATTATGCCATTGCCCTACATGCATCATGTTGCATGCCTTTATTCTTGTTGCCTCTATTTTAAGCAGTTTATTCTCCTATATGAGCATTCTTTTTTAACAATTTTTCTGCAAAATCTGTGATTTTCCCTGTCATGGCGTTCAACAGAAATGATAGATTTAACTTGTTTGAAAAGATCTTAAATGGATACTTGACTTTGTCCATCTCCGTGAGACATACCCTTAATCTCCAAGCTTTTCTGGTAGAGATGATATCATGTTCACTTATGGATGATGTCAGCGGAGCTTCTCCTGAGATAGCTTTGATTTTTTTTAAAGCCACCATATCTAGTCTCTACAGTTTGATGAAATGAAATGCTGGATGAGACCCTTTCTCTGCAATCTCTTGAGCTACTAAGATGAATCTAAGCTCCCGGATATCTCCTCATTTCAAGTGGGGATTATTCTACCATGAGTTATATACCGGCCCACTGATCCACTTAGGAAGTTTTGAGATTTTTGGAAAATATGGTGACATTATGAATCAAAGCCAAGGCTCCAAAATCAAACCATTCTTTGACATCTTCGGGTCCTTCAAGCATCCAGATTTAATTATATTTTTCTGATGATTCGATTATAGTCTTGCCTGGATTTCCTCATTTGTGGGAAACTAATTTTTTCCACATTCATTAATATACCTGCCAAGCAACATAAAAGATATCAAATCGTTAGTATTAACCTTAAAAGTGTCGATAATTGGCCTAAAGCTAATGTCTCTCTCTTTACCCCAAAGGTGCTCGAATGACTTGAATCATCAAAAGTTTACACTTCCTGTGACTCAATTGTTGCCTTTTCACCAAAGTCTGGCGATAACCTTGTGCAAGTAGTACTTGAATCTACTGCTACAAGTATAGACTCCTGCTCGCTCAACTCACGAGTCATCACCGAGGGCGATGCCCTCCGAACTGATTCCATGAGGTCGTGCCATAGCGAGCTAGAAGCTAGCTTGTTACTTCTAATTGCGATCTGGACAATGTCAAGATTAGCCTACTGTACTTGGTCAGCTATTTGCGCTTTCATCGTTAGCTATACAAATATTTTGTCAAACTCTTCAAGATTTTCATTGAGATGCCCGAGCTTTATAAGGACGGAGTCTGCTTTAGATGCCTCCATCTCTCATCAGGAAATCTACAAGAATATTTCTCATGAAATTTTATAACGACAATATTATAACAATAATATTTGGCATTCTGCTTGTCATTTTATATTATGTGTTTTTCTCAATTTTTTTTCTAATTTATTTTTTTAAGAAAGCTTTAACATTTATATTATCAACTTTTAATGTAAATTCTTTAACAAGTAAGAATAAAAGACCATTTCTTGAATGTCTTCCTCACTGCAAAAAAATTCCTTCTGGTTGATATATAACAATTGACCCTGTTGTTTTGTGAACAACCTTCATGTGTATCTACATGATTTTTCCCCTGTAGTAGTTTTCTTCATGAGCACTGCTACCAATCGATAGTCATTTCTGTTTGTGTAGACTACCAATTCATCATCATCCTGCGATATGGCAAGTTTGGGCAGGTTATTGCAAACATGTTTTAACTTCCGAACCTGCTGGGCATGAATTTCATCCCATTTCTACTTTGGACTCTCTATTTTTCATCAAAAGTTGTCAAAAATCCTTTCAATATCTTGCAAGATATTTGATGAAGATTTCTGCAAAATTAACGACTCCCAAGAAGCTTTGCAATTGCTTCTTGTCCTTGAGAATGTCAGGAAAATTGAGAATTTTCTCCACATAATTTAGTATTTGTTTGTATGATGAGAATCAACATTTTCATCCATGGACTACAAAGTTTTGATGGCTTCAACCAATTCGTATAGTTCTAATAGATCTGCCCTCGTAATCTCCATTATTTTATGGATCTGATGGCTTCAATGATTAGATCATCTCTAGTATTTGGCCTTGGAATCTCCATTGCCTTTTCCTTCTGATGTAGAAGAGACAATGGTCCAAAGGCATCATTGATCGTTCTTGTCAAGATTTGGATGTTTCAAAGATTTTCCTCTGATTTTTCTTTAGATCTGTGACTTCGGTCTTCAAATATGCAAGATCTTTGTGTTGATCTGGGAGGATCTTGAGGATCTCACCCATCTTCTGGCTCAGGATTTCTATTTTCATAGTTATAGATTGACCTATGTCCATAGTCTTGAATAGTCTTTTGGAACTCAACAGAATTTTGATTTATCCGACTCGAGTTCTTCCAGTCAATTTCTTTAATTATAATTTTTAGAACTGTATTAGTAAAGGAATTTAACCATTCCGTGTCTCCTTGCTAGTGTACTACCTCAGACATCGATGGCCTGTAGACATCTCACTGTATTCCTTGATAGTATATTCTGAATCTAGTGAGTTCTCCACCATTCTTCTTGTTCCTCTTCGGTAAGAGGTTCTGGATCAGGTGTTGTTGCCTTCTTGAGAATCTTTAAGACGAAATTCTTTCTCTGTCTTTCCAAGATCTAAAAATATTCTTTTTGTCACTCGAACCTTCATTCGGTGTTTGGAGATAATCATCTCCATTCTTTAGAATTTTCATAAAGAAATCCCATTTCTGTTCTTTCAAAATCTAAAAATATTTTCTATTGTAACTCGAACTTTCATTCGATTCCATTATCTTAAAAGTCTCCTCAATTAGAGGATAAAATATCTAACTATAATATAAATACATATATTTCTTTAATAAAATTAGGCTCTGACATCATTTTCAAAGCAAGGGACTAATCCGCGAGAAATCAAACTTTAAGGGGCTAAATGATATTTTCAAAAGATAAGGCATGATATTAATTAGAAGTGTTAATTTAAAAATTAAGGTACTATAATTGCAATTTTCGTAAACTATGTTATCAATTTTTCCATGTCTTCAATTATGTGGTACTAAATTAAGATATTTTTAAAAAGTACGATACCTAAATCGTAAAGTGGCCTATAATACACTGCCAATTTTGCATTTATCTCTAATTATGTCACATGGAGTATTATCTTTGTGTTGCACTAATATAATCCATTTAATAGAATACTCTTAGCCCATGAGGCCCAAGACTTTAAGGGATTGTTTGGGCCGGTTCAATACATTTGGATACGACTAAGATCCAAGCCCAATTAAATTAAATAACTCAGAATTATTCTTTTTTTATGTAAAATTTCCAATATTTATTTGTTTTTTTTAATATTTGTGTGTCAAAATATGGAAAAAAATATTTTTTTTAAAATTGTTTTAACATATTATAAACATTTGCAGAAAATTATATAAAAATAAATAAATATCATATATAAAGATTTACGTGGTTCGAAAAATTATTTTACCTTCAAAAATTTTTTGGTGATTTTTTTTTTTTGGTAAGTAAAGTTTCAATTAAATGTGGACCTAAAATTTGGCATGTCAATTTTTTCTTGGATTCGAACTTAGATAAAATCAAAACCATATTAAACTTCGAAATAAGTTTCTTGATATTCGGATTTTGGTACAAATTGACCCAAATTCCAAACTCGATCAGTTGATAGATCCAATGAAATTTACATAATTTTTCTTGGAAAAAAGGAATAATTATATTATTCGTTCTTAATGATGTTTAGTGTAATTACATAAAAAAAATTATGTGATTTGAAAAATTATATTCGTATTTCTATATTATTTTATCCAATAAATAGACTCATTCATTAATCAAAATTCGTTAAATTTATTGATATTAGCAAAAAAATTTGAATGAAGATATTTACCATTGACTAACTTATTTATTAACTCATTACAGGTCAAATAAATTTTTTCGATCAAACTACTTAAATACGTCTTCACAAGCTAATGAGTGTGAGGTGGTATATCTTCACACTTATAAGGGATTTTTTTTATCAGAAAATATTTGTTTGACATATAATAAGTGAATAATAAGTCAATTAGGATAAATGAATTTTATTCAACTTTTTTACTAATATCAGTAAATTTAATAAACTTTTACTTATTGAAGTTTCTATTTGTTAGATAGAAACAAAGGCCAGAGATAATAAATATAAAAATTATTTTGGTACTTGAGTTTTGGTATTATTATCATCAAATTGATACATAAATTTTTGTAAATGATCTAATTGATACCTAAGTTTCTTCATAAATATCAACTCGCCTTTTTTTCATATTTTTCGAATAGATACCTATCTCTATCTTAAAATATTTTCTAAAGACAAATATATCCTTTAATCGAAAAATAGTTTCTCTTTTTTTTTATTTTAATCAAAATTAATCCTACGTATTTATTTATTTATCATGGTACATTCTATGACTAAATAAATAACATGCTTTAATTATAATAATGAAAATATTAGTAAATAGTAATATATACATATTTGTCCTTTACTAACACAAAAATTAAAAATGCACTTAATGGGAGCACTAGTTTTATAAATAAAAAGGCTACAATTTTAAAACTAAAGAAAATATAAAAATAAATGTTAATCTTAATTACTTTAAAGTTTATAATATTCAGAAAAATTGTAGAATAATATAATTTTATTAGTATAAATAAATACACAATAATAAATAATTAGATTGAGAATTGTAAAAGTTCATAATTTAAAACAATAAATAAAAATAAAGTCACCTTGATAAGGTAGATAGTTATTAAAAAAAAAAAAAAAATAGATATAGGAGATGAGATTTTATATTTAATTTATAAAAATTAGAACTTAAGGAAAAGACTGGTGAAATTATTTTTTTTTTATTTTTTATCTTAATATATTTATTTTCTTAAATTATAATATTTTAGAAATTATATTTAAAAAATTACTTTTTGCTTAAAAATATGTAACTTTTATTTTTAAAAACATCACTTCCTACCCAATCTAATTAATGTTAATTTTAATTTTAATTATTGAATGAATATTCTTATATACTAAACTAATTTACTATTACTCATTATTATCATTTAAATTGTTATTATAGTATGATTTATTTAATCATAGGACTATATTGTGCTATAAATAAATGAATTATATATAAAAATTAAGTTAGATTAAAAGGGTATTTTATCATTATAACATATTCTAAATAGAGATATGCATCTATTTGACTTTTATGTAAAAACAAGTAATACTTGGGGCATTTATAAAAACTCGTGTATCAATTCAATATTTATAAAAAAAACTCGGGTATCAATTATTGCAAAAATTCATGTATCAAATTTAACAATAACACTAAAACTCGGGTAATAAATAACTTTTCTCAGATAATAAATATAATTTTTTAAATTATAATAAATTTATATATAATTGTACCAAATCTCAGCCGTGGAGCCAAGTGTAATTATCCCAAAAGAATATGTAATTGGAAACTGTTGGCCTCTTCATTGAGTAGAGGTATAAATAAATGGTGAATTATTCCAAATCCAAATGAAAATTATTAAAAAATTAACATTTATTAAATCCTTAATAATGTACTAAAATATAAAGCATTAAAATAAAATTTTGATCTATTATTATATGTAAATAATATTAAGACTAGAGTTTTAGGTACATATTAAAATTAAAAACTTGAAGAAAAATTAGGATCTCGCAGTCATCCTATATATAAGTCAAGAAAAATTACCAATGATCTCTAATTGGCATAATGGTCAAAGTTGAGATCTCATCGTTCAGGAAATATTTGGCAAAACTTCTATTTTTAGAAAAAGTAATTTTTGTAGTAAAAGTTAAAAGTTGTAAAAGAATAAAAATGAGTAGTATTCGGAAAAAAAGTTAAAATTTGTAAAAGAATAAAAATGAGTAGTGTTCGTAAAAAAAGTGAAAAATAGGTAAAAGTTATTACATAATGTTTGAGAAAAAAATATTTCTAAAATAAATTTAATTGATTAAAGAATATTTGTCTCCATGTATTAAAAAGACTATATTTGCTTAATATATGCACTAATCTTTTGTTAATTATAAATTACTTTTCTCAAAAAACAATACATTTTATTTCATTGAGTATATTTCATATTTATTTTATAATATATATCATTTATATTATTAAAATAGTGAATACTAATAGAAAAAAATGAACATTTAATTCAATAATGCTCCAATTGAGTAATATAATTTTACATTATACACAATATAAAAATTTGCATTATTGCAAGAAAAATATATTTTTTTATTAATTAATCATAATAATTTAATTTATATTTTTTATATAATATATGAATAATATCATAATGTAAAATATAAAAATTCTACAATATTAAATATGTGAAAAGCATATATTTTATTAGTGTTAAATTATTTAAAAACTCTAATAGTTATTTTAGATGTGCAATTTTAAAAATTAATTAAAAAGGATAGAAGTGTAAAACAGTTCAAAAGAAGTTGAATTTATTTACGATAAAACTAAAGCAGCTAGAAGCACTCCCCAAGGTGTTCTTTTAGCTTTTGGCTTAAAAGTGTTTCTTTTAAAAGTTTCATAAACATAAATTGACAACTCAAATATCTCAAAAGTGCTATTTTGGAACCAGAAGCTAAAAAGTATTTTTCAAAAGTTCTTGCTTTTATGTTAGTTTATTGTAATTTTTTATTTTCATAATTTTTAGTTATATTTAAGTATTAACTGAATTAATGCATTGCTCAATTGCTTAATTTATTCAAATATTAATGTAATAATATAATTACTGCTTCTATCTAAAAAAAATCAAGAAAAACTATTTTATGTGATAGGGGAAAATAAAACTCCTCATAAAAAGGAAAGATCCCTACAAAAAAGGAAGGAAGACATCGCCATAAAAGAAAATTCGGAGTCAAACCTGCCGCATTATCACAAGATGTCAAAAGACAAAAAAAACCTTATGTTGATTATTCATAGCCTTGTAACGAGGGTAAGTGAAGGATAAAAATGTATTTCACCTCCACCTACTCGAAATAGCGTAAAGTTTAGCTAGTATAAATATCTCCTCATTTGATAGAGAGATGACTTTTTTCTCGGATTGAATTCTTGTAAGCTACTTAGTGAAAACGTGTTAAATTACGCCCTTATAATAAAAAATTAGTTGACTTCGCTTTTTTGCGACATCAACTTGGCGCCGTCTGTGGGAAAATTAGTAATTCAACACTTGAAGATGAACACTAGGTCGCGAGCACGAAATGGGAACGCCGGCATCGGAGATCTTGGAGGAATCTCCGAGCATGCCCCCCAAGACGAAGTTCAGCAACCTCTCGGTCCCAGGAGGGACGAAATCCAAGGTAGGCACGGAGAACAGGAAGAGCGGGAGCAAGCTCCCTCCCCTATGATCCAGCTCTCGCCCGAAGCTCTTCAACAGATGATTGAAGAGGCCTCAACACGAGCCGCATCGAGAGCTATCACACAGTATGTCACGCAACACGCAATGCCACAACAACCTCCCCATCACCCCTATAGGGGTCACGGAGTGAACTTGGCCCCAGGACAGGCAAGACAACAAGAAGATGACCAACTGGAAGAGGAAGTGGAGAGCAGACCTTCCCTACCGGAAGATGAATTGCCTCCACCATCTCTTGAAGAAGCACCCCCGAGGGAATGCGAGCCTCGAAGAAGAGCCTAAGCTGGAACTAAGCAAGCCAGCACAGAAGAGATGGAGAATATACGGGCTTTTCCCCTGGCCATAGCCCCCCCAGACGGAGTCCATTCGCAACTCATATTCTAGCAGAAGCAATTCAATCAGGGATTAAGATTCCTAGCATCAGCGAATATGATGGGACGAAAGACCCCCAAGATCACCTAGACCGATTTCTAGCAAAGGCAGACCTAATAGACATTAGTGACGCCGCATATTGCAAGCTCTTTCGAACCACATTGGCCGGGAAGGCAATGACTTGGTTTAATCAACTGCCCATTGGATCGATAGATAACTTTGAGCAATTATCTCAGCGTTTCTTGCACCATTTCGCAATTAACAAAAGATACCCAAAAACGGCCTCTTACTTATTCACAGTGGTTCAACGAGAACAAGAGAGTCTACGAGACTACGTACAAAGGTTCTCTGAAGCCGTCTTAGAGGTCCCCCACGTCAATTCGGAACTCCTAGCGAGTATCATGCAGCAAAACCTGCGGAGAGGGAGGTTTCGTGAATCTATAGCCGGGAAACCCCCAGCCACCCTAGATGAACTTCTAGTACGAGCTGAAAAGTACATCCGGATCAAAGAAACGCCAGGCGGAAGAGGCACAACCCCTTTAAAAAAAAGAGCAGAAGATGAAGGCCATTCAAGACGACCCCTGAACAAAAGGAATCAAAGGGAACGAAGACGCATCCCACCATCTGACACAACTAGATATACCCCACTGAGTGCGCCCCGTGCCGAAATTCTAGCTGTGGCGGAACAACAAGGGATAGTCTAATGGCCTTCGCGCATGAGAGAAAATCCCAAGAGGATGAAATCAGATAAATATTGCCTTTTCCATAAGGATCGCGGCCATGGCACGGAAGACTGTTTTCATCTCAAAGATGAGATAGAAAAATTGATCCGACGAGGATACTTGAAAGAGTACGTAAATCGCAGAGGCCAACTTCAAGAAAAAAATTCAAGGCCCCCCAAAGAAGGGCGCGAAAGAGAGGATAGACGAAGCAAACCAACCCAAGATAATCTCCCAACCGCTGGCATCATCGGAGTCATATCTGGCGGACCAGCAGGGGGAGATTCAGCTCGAGCAAGAAAGGCCGCACTCAGAGCTATCGCCAACACCTCAGAAGACACTTTCGAACAAGTGGTAATGATGAATGAAAAACCACAAGAAAAACAAGATATAGTCTTTGGCAGTCAAGACTTGGAAAAAAATGTGGTAGCCAATAACGATGCGGTAGTAATCTCTGCTACCATAGTAAATTTCTAGGTGAAGAAAGTTTTGGAGGACAGCGGTAGCTCTGCAGATATCATATTCCACAAAGCATTCTCACAAATGCCGAGCTAACTCGAATAAACACACCCCTAACCAGCTTTAGCGGGAATATAGTGGAGCCCATCGGAGAAGTAACGCTCCCCATGTCTCTGGGTTCATACCCAAGGCGAGCAACAAATATGATAAAGTTTCTGGTTGTAGATGCCCCCTCCGCATACAACGTCATATTAGAAAGACCAAGCCTAAACTCTTTTCAAGCGATAGCATCAACGTACCATCTGAAGCTAAAATTCCCAACTCCAGCAGGTATTAGAGAGGAAATAGGTGACCGAAGGCAAGCAAGAGAATGCTACGCAAACTCCCTGAAAGGGGAATCAAACAACCAGCCGATTGTTAAAAGTGGAATCCCAAGCAAAAAAAAGGCAACTGTAACCACTGACAAAGTACCAACGGAGAAAAGCAAAGAAGGGGAACCTCAAGCAAATAAAAAGGAAGGTCGATGAGGAACGCATAGAGCCCACAAAGGAGGTCAAAGCAATAGAATTAACCCTAGAACATGTCCCAAAAATAACAAAAATCGGGACTCTGTTAGACCCACAGCTCGAGAAAACTTTGATTGCCTTCCTACAAAAAACATCAACGTTTTTGCATGGGACACTGCGGATATGAGTGGAATTGATTCAAAAATAATGGTCCACCGATTGAACGTGAATCCGAAGATAAGACCGGTAAAACAAAAGAAAAGAGCATTCGGAAACGAAAGAATCAAGGTGATTAAGGAAGAGGTGGAGAAACTCCTAAGGATAGACTACATAAGGCCAGTACAGTACCCTGAATGGCTCGCCAATGTAGTATTGGTCCCAAAACCCAATGGCAAATGAAGGATGTGCATCGATTTCACGGACTTGAATAAAGCCTGCCCTAAAGATTCATACCCATTGCCTCGCATCGACGCATTGATCGACTCGACGTCAGGGTGTGAACTTATGAGTTTCCTCGACGCCTTCCAAGGATACAATCAAATCCGTCTTGCCCACGATTACCAGGAAAAAAAACTAGTTTCGTGACAGATCAAGGCATCTTCTGCTACAATGTTATGCCATTCGGTCTGAAGAATGCAGGAGCGACGTATCAGAGGCTTGTAAACAACATGTTCCGAGAACAGATAGGGAAGAATATGGTAGTTTACATAGATGATATGATGGTCAAGAGTCAAAAAAAGGAAAACCACAAACAGGATTTGCAAGAGTGCTTTGGCATACTACAACATTTTGGGATGAAGCTAAACCCGACAAAATGCACATTCGGCGTGCACGGGGGGAAATTCTTAGGATTCATGATCTCACAAAGAGGAATAGAAGCCAATCCCGAAAAGATCAAAGCAATCCTAGAAATGAAGCCCCCCAAAACTATTCAGGAGGTCCAAAGACTGACAGGAAGATTAGCAGCGCTAAACCGATTCATCTCGCGCTTATCAGATAGGGGGCTCCCATTTTTCAAGGTGTTGAAAAAAATAGAAAAATTTCAATGGACGCCGCAATGCCAGGAAGCTTTTGAAAAACTAAAAGAGTATTTGCGTCTCCTCCGCTTTTGACCAAACCAAAGATAAGGAAACACTATACCTCTACTTAGAACATCACAAGGAGAAATAAGTGCAGTGCTCACACGAGAAGAAGGGCGTGATCACCTTCCTGTCTACTATGTTAGCAAAACTCTTCAAGGAGCAGAAGAAAAATACCCTCCTATCGAGAAACTAGCATTCGCCCTAGTGGTAAAAGCAAGAAGACTACGGCCATATTTTCAGTCACATCCAATAGTGATCCTAACAAACCACCCTTTGAAGAAGGTCCTTGCCGAACCAAACATATCAGGAAGGATGGTGAAGTGGGCAGTCGAGTTCAGTGAATATGGAATAGAATACCACCCAAGGCCAGCCATTAAAGCTCAAGCTTTAGTTGATTTTGTAGTCGAAATGACGGCCGAGGAGGGCGAACACAAGCAACAATGGTGGAAGCTCTTCGTAGATGGATCATCCACTTTGCAAGGAAGCGGAGCAGGCGTAATACTAGAAACGCCCCAAGGTGACAAAATCCAATATGCCTTAAGATTCAGCTTCGACGCGTCAAACAATGAAGCAGAATATGAGGCACTGTTAGCTGGGGAAGATTAGCGCAAGCAGCGGGAGCCAAATACCTGAAAGCATATAGCGATTCACAGTTGGTAGTGAACCAAGTAAACGGTGACTACGAAGCAAAGGGTGAGAAAATGATCCAATACTTGAATCTCATCCGAACGTTGTGTCAGAAGTTTGAAAAATTTGAATTGCAACGCGTTCCTCGATCAAACAATGAAGAGGCTGACCAATTAGCTAAATTAGCTAGTTCACTGACAACAGTGCAAAATCGGAAGATGACCTTATTGACACAAGACCGCTCAGGGATAGAAGATCCGGCAAATGAAATTTTGGTTAACACAAGCAAACCTTGTTGGAAAGACACAATTGAAGCATATTTGACTATGGGGTCACTCCCAGCAGACAGAAAAGAAGCCAGGATAATACGGACAAGAGCAACCCGCTTCACAATGATAAGAGGAGAGTTATACAAGAGAGGATTTCGCAACCTACTTGAAATGTTTGGACCCCGAAAAAGCGAGTACGTCTTAAAGGAAATCCATGAAGGAAGTTGCGGAAATCACTCGGAGGAAGATCACTAGCGCAATCTTACGACAAGGATACTTTTGGCCTTCAAAAGATGCCATGGATATGGTAAGACGCTGCCAAAAATGTCAAGAACATGCGAACATCACGCATACCCCAGCTGCATTAATGCAACCAATTCCTAACCCTTGTCCCTTTGATCAATGGGGGATGGACCTTGTGGGAAAATTACCGCGAGCAACGGGTCAAAGAGAATACCTGATAGTAGCAGTAGATTATTTTTCAAAGTGGGTTGAGGCAGAGCCGCTCAGCAGAAATCTCAGAGAAAGAAATCATAAAATTCGTGTGGAAAAATATAATATGCCGCTTCGGCATTCCCAGAGCTTATATAACAGACAATGGAACGCAATTCCAGGGGAAAGAATTCAAACGGTGGTGCCTCGAGTTAAAAATCAAACAATATTTCACGTCTGTAGGCACCCCCCAATATAACGGGCAAACTGAAGTAACAAACAGAACCATACTGCAGCACCTAAAAAACCCACTTGGACCAAGCCAAGGGAAATTGGGTTGACGAGCTCCCCGGAGTACTATGGGCATATAGGACCACACCTCGAAGGAGCACTGGAGAATCACCATTTAACTTGGTCTATGGAATGAAGGCTATCATCCCCGCTGAGATTGGAGAAGAGACTTTGCGAATCCAACAATACGAACCAGAAATAAATGACATAGGGCGTCGCGTCAACCTAGACCTATTAGGGGAGGTCAGAGACACCGCAAGCGTACGAATCGAGGCATATAAAAGACACATGGCAAAGGCATATAATACACGAGTCCGCCCAAAAAATTTTCAAATTGGGGACTTAGTGTGAAGGAGATCAGATGTCCAGGGAAATATTGGAAAGTTGGACGCAAAGTGGGAAGGTCCCTACCGGGTCATTGAAGCAATTGGAAATGCGACTTACAAACTGAAAAAACCTGACGGGAAAGAGATCCCCCGAACGTGGAATGCGTCGAATCTGAAGAAATTTTACGCTTGAGGATACTATGTAATTTGAATGCAGTACCAACGAAATAAAATAACAAATCCTTCTTTCATCGGATGTCCTGTTTTGCTTTTTTTACATATTGAATGACACTGTTGCAACTCCCAATATAGTTAGAAAAGATCCTAATAGGTCCCATAAACCATTATGAAAGCTCCTAAAGAGCCCCAAGATAGAGTATGATAATACTCCACGAAGGAACTCCTGAGAAGTTCTACAAAAAGAAATTACGCGAGCTCCTAAGAAGCTCCCAAGCCTAAAAAGGCGCCGACATTCCACGAAAGGACTCCTACGAAGTCCTAAGAAGCGATAACATAAAATAAAGATAAAATGAATAACATAGAATACGTATGATGAGAGAAGAAATAACAAGTCGTATTATCAAAAAACTTAACAGGAAATCGTCAAAAAAGAACTAAATGCGACAAGCTGGTCTTAACTAGCAAAACGAGAAATAACATAAAAATAACTATGAGAAGAGTCAAGGACGATCACCCCAACATCGACGCAAGCACCTTCAACAGGGGCTCATCCACAACTTCCACCTCGCCCTCTTCAGTAACGTCCTCATCTGGCACAAGAGGATCAAGAAACATGAAATCCTCCCAACAAAGCGACCACTCTCCCTCAATTTAGCACGACACTGCCTAATCGCCTGGTCGTAAATATCGTTAGCCCTTGCCACAACGGCACCTTCAAACTCCTCAGAATCCTCATACTTCTCCTTAAAGTCATTCCAGACGCACTCCAAGTAAATCTTCCCCTGCCTCTGACTTGAGGAAGCCCTGGCCTGAGGAAACCTCACGATTATAACGATCTCTCCACTTGACCCGACCTTCAGAAGCCTCTTTTAGCTGTTCTTGACAACGAGCAAGCTCTTTCTTCATCTCCTCAAGAGCAGCCTCTGACCGTTTCAACTCCTTATCATAGGATTTTGAAACGCTGATCAACAACCTCGGTCAATGTGGCGACCTAAGAACATAAGATAAAAAGAAACACTAAAGTGAGTAAATGAGCACGCCAAAAGAGAAAAACTCAAAAAAGCAAACTCACCCTGGCAGATTCACCGAACAACAGCGAACTAACAGTATGATCACCCAAGGAGCTGAAACGAGCAACATCGTAGTCGCTCACGACGCTGCGCTACCTCACATAAGCTAGATCATAATCAGAGGCATCCCAGAACAAGGCCACCCCCTCGTGACGGTTTGATCCCATAAGAGAAAAGCCCTTTTCCAATCCGTGTGGAGCCTCAATAGCCTCGGGCTCACGAGGCCTTTTGGAACTAGAAGGCGCACCACGACTATCCTTCCCAGATCCTCCCTGACCATAATCCACCTCGCGAGTCGCAGGGGAGGAGGGGGAGAGCGACGCCTCTCGCCTTCTTTTCTCGCTGCAGGAGGAGGACGAGCTCGCCCATCACGATCATGCTGCTCTCGCTCACGCTCAGCCTTATAGCGCTGAATATCTTGCAATGACACCCTCTTCCCTGAAACAAGTAGCTAAAAATGAGTCATAGCAAAATAAAAATCAACAAACAAGAAACGAATAGATAAAGAAAACGAATATACCAGATGCAAGTAAAGATTTCACATCAAGCATCTGGTCGAACAAACCCGCTCCTATGAAGGACAAGTGAAGATCATGACTAGATCTAAGAACGGGGGAAACCTCCCCCCAACTAGTCTTCAAATCCCAACCTGAATCCCTAACGAAAAAGAATTTTTCTTTCTAAGGCCCTTTAGAAGAAGCACTTCCATCCAAAAATCTACACCCACTCCGAGGAAAGAAGAAGAAAAAGGAATCATTGACTACCTTTCTGACAGAAAAAAGAGTGAAGAAGAACTCAATAGTGAGAGGCAGACCTAATTCCCTAAAACGGTGAAGAAAACCCTCAAAATATGTGAAAGAGTTTGGAGTGAATTGACTAACACAAAGACCCGACTCATTTATTATATCCATCAAAAGGGGATGAGGAGGAAGAGTAAAACCCGAAGAGAAAAACACAGAATAGACAGTGAAATAACCTGTAGGAGGCATCCTAATCCTATCCCCACCCGTGGAAAACAAAAATCAAAAGTAGAAGACGGATCAAATTTTTTCTTCAAAAAATCAAACTCCTCAACACTCAAAGAACTATCACCGTTCTCAACATCCATAACACGACAGCGAAGTTTGGACTAAGGAGCTACAGACGACTCCAATTCATCACTCTGAACATGAACAGGACTACTAACTAATCTTTGGGAAGAATCAGAACCCATCAAGATCTCAAGTGAATCAGAATGACTTTCAGGTAAATTCCTGATCGCCTCGATAACCTCATCACGAAACTCAGATCCCCCCGAAGCAGAAGGCAAAGACGAGACAACACAAACGACCTCCGGAAGAGACAAAACACCTTGACCCGCAACAGGCCGAGGATGGCCGCCTCGACCAGCAGCAGGCCGAGGCTGGCCGCCTCGACCAGCAGCAGTTCGAGGCGATTCGCCTCGACCCGGCACTGGCCGTGGCTGAATGCCTCGACCTGCGACAGGTCGAGGCATCACGCTCGACCCACTTCCAATCGAGGCTGGTCACTCGGCCTCGACATCTTCCCTTTGCGGCAGCGCCGCCCCCTCGACAACGAAGACCCGCTCTCGATATTTTTTGACATTTCACAACGCAATCCCAACGAATACCTAATAGACCCCAAGTACGTTCGCTCAAAAAAAAAAGGGGAAAAAAGGAGGAGGGAAAGAGGAGAATTTTTTACGACACCACAAAAAAAAGAAGAGTCGACAGTAACGCAAAAAAGACAAGATTAGCAGAAAATACCTCTCCTAGCCATGAAGATGTTTTTTTTGAAGAAACGACGAAAAGGCTATTCAGTAGAAACAAACAAATTACTTGAAATGACAAAGAATTATATATACTCGTCAAAACCCTAGCCTTCTGCAAAACGAGCCAAGTACAAAAGAAGAAAGGGAGAATCCAACATTCCTTATTAAATTCATAATTATCTCTAAAAGATATTTATGAATTAAGGGGGCTGTTGATAGGGGAAAATAAAACTCCTCATAAAAAGGAAAGATCCCTACAAAAAAGGAAGGAAGACATCGCCATAAAAGGAAAATTCGGAGTCAAACCTGCCGCATTATCACAAGACCTCAAAAGACAAAAAAAACCTTATGTTGATTATTCATAGCCTTGTAACGAGGGTAGGTGAAGGATAAAAATGTATTTCACCTCCACCTACTCGAAATAGCGTAAAGTTTAGCTAGTATAAATATCTCCTCATTTGATAGAGAGGAGGACTTTTTTTTCGGATTGAATTCTTGTAAGCTACTTAGTGAAAACGTGTTGAATTACGCCCTTATAATAAAAATTTAGTTGACTTCGCTTTTTTGCGACATCATTATGAATTCGTAAACCATTTTATTCTGGAAAGCTTATAAATTTATTTTCAAAATTTTCAAAAATATTTTGAACAGCTTATAAAAATCATCATGTAACTTAACACTAAAGAGCATACAATATATTTTAAGGTAAATTGCATTGACATTTCCTAAAATTAGATTTAATTATAAAAACCCTCCTTTCAAAGTTATAAATCTATTGCTTGAGGTTGTAATTGTAATTACACATATACTCTCGATTGAATGATGAAATTTTACATAAACACCTTCTGAGTTAAATTGCACTACCATCCTGGGTGTACTTGTAATTTTATAAATGACAGAGAGTGTTTGTACAATAAGGCCTAACTTTAGGGAATGTTAATATAATTTACCTTATATTGTATTATTTAAACAATGAACTGGTTTTTATATATGCATCTTTTCAAACCAATACATATTAAGTAATAGGATAAATTACAATTGACTTTCGAAAATTTGTCATAATTATAAATATTTTATTGTTGTTAAAAAATTACAAATACCCCATTCGAATTAACGACGGTTAACAAATATCCCCTACATTGGGCTGTCACGAAGGAGTATTTATTAGACATTATTAATTTTAGATGGGTATTTATAGTTTTTCAAATAATGAGAATATTTGTAATTATTACAAACTTCAAAGGAGCCCATTGTAATCTACCCTAAATTATATGTATTTAGAATATTGTAAATTACAACGACATCCCCTGGGATATGACATAATTACAATACCTTCTCGTTGTTTGAAAAACTACAAATACCCCCTGATGTTTGATGAAATTATGTAATCATTGGATGTATGAAATTGTCAACTTTGTCCTTCCGGTATATTTTTTAAAAAATTAAAAATTTATAAAAAAATCAAATGGGGTGGATGGAAAAATTTTACAAATTATAAAAAAAATTATCCATTCAATCCATAAAAAATAAATAAAATTATAATTTTTAATTCACAAAAATATTTTGGTCAGTTCACCATAAAAACGGATGGAAATCTAACGACAAGAGAATATTCGTAATTATACCAAATTTCAGAGAAAGTGGTTGCATCTTAACCTTGTGTTGGAGTGTAGAGTATATCTCAACATTGCGTATCCAAACCCAACAACTCCAAACTTAACTCTGTGCTGAGTTGGAGTTGTTGGGTTTTATGTCTTGTAATTACCTTCTTTTCAATTTTTTTGTATACGTCCACAACCTGATTAACAAAATGATTCCTCCACAATTGAGAGAGTAAAATATGAATTTATTGTCAAAAAAAAAAAATAATAAAAGTCAAAGAGTAAATTACAATCATCTCTTCTAAGGTCAGACATAATTATAAATACATTCTTGTTATTTGAAAATCACAAATACCCCTCTAATATTAACGTCAGTCAATAAACGAGCTTATAATTCCATTAGCATTTATTAGGTTCATCTAATTTTTTTTATAGATTTACCAAAATACTCTTTTCAATTATGAATTACCAACCTATATACTCCTTAAATTTTTTTAAAAATATTTTCACGGACTAATGGATTATTTACTTCATCGACCCTCAATTTTTTTTTTTTACATTTCATCAAATATTTTTTAAATAAAATTCTATAAGGCTAAATTAGTAATTTTTACCTCACCATCCAGGTGCTACGTAATTATTTATCATTGATGGGAA